>JAQZBX010108760.1:0-10524 GCA_029593785.1 Cabassous unicinctus
CAGTTCTTCTGGGTATATACCCAGTAGTGGTATTGCAGGGTCACGTGGCAAGTCTATATTCAACTTCTTTAGGAACTGCCAAACAGTCCTCCATAGTGGTTGTACCATTTTGCATTCCCACCAACAGTGAAGAAGTGTTCCTATCTCTCCACATCCTTTCCAACACTTGTAGTTCTCTGTCTTTTTAATAGTGGCCATTTATCAGGAAGTTTTAATGTATGAAGTAGAAAAATGAAATATTTATCCTTCAAGAAGTTTCTGAATGTATAACTATCACTCCTTGTCATTTTTAGATTCTATCTTTGCCCTTTCTGCTTCCTACAAGAAGAAACTTAAAACACCAGTGTTGGTATCAGTTATATGATTTGATCATACTATTGGATACTGAATAAATCTAGAGGGATATTGGTCAAGTTGAATTAAACAAAGAGCAACCTGTCTCCTCAAAGTAGGAAAATTAAAGTCCTTGTTTTATAATTTTATTTTTTAAATATTTACATACATGTGAAAGATAAAACTGTATTCCTATTATTGACAATATAATTCAGGAATATTTTATTTCTGCCTTCACAGTGGAACTCAAGGTGGGGCTGAGATGGGGGAAAGTGAGTAAAATAAAATGAAAAATAAAGTGGACTTGAATAAAAGAATATTTACAAGTAACCCTCATGAGATAACATAAAACCTTATTCTCAAAAATCTGACTTGTTAACAGGCAACTAAGGGGTAATTGCTCTGATTGAAAACAGAATAAAACATGGCATGACTCTGGTGCATTTAAATGCTTGTTTATTTAAAATATCCAATAGATTTCTGATAGAATGAGGGATACTCCAACTTAAATTGCTGTAACTCACTCTGCATTTTCAATCCTTCCATTATCAAGATAAAACTTTGAAATTATAATACATTCCCTGGTATGGTTGATGATTCACTTTAAAATAATTATTCAATTTACATAAAATTGTATTTTTCAAAAAGGGAAGGGTTTGGGAAACTAAAACTTGTTGAAATCTACTGCATGGCAATCATCATGCTAGGCACTTTACATGAGCTATTAGAGCATTTGACATGAATTTACTGCAGTTTATTGTAGGTTAAAGAATGTAAGACAGCTGGTCTGGGCTCTGCTTGGGCAAATCACTTAACTTCTCAGACCTCTGAAAGATGCAGGGATTCATCTAAATGATCTCTGGTCTGTAATTAAATCTAGTAAATATATCAAGGTACACTAATCATTCCCAGAACAGTGTTTCCACTTGAGTACTTATTCTTCAGCAGTGCCACCATTTAAGGTTGTGTAGTATTTATATTACAATGCCATATACTCTGGCTTCAGAATGCATCTGTCCAGAGGTGGGTGAGCTATTTATTTCTTCACAGAAATGCCCATCCATTCTTTGGGACTATAAAAAAGATCCATTTCTAATTCATAAAAGGGACACATTTTTCTAATTTTCCCATTCAGAGGGGGTGCTTTTTGCTAATTTGTTAGCCCAGACAGGGCATCTTTTTAGAAACTATGCAAAGGCAGTGGCCCTGTGTTCTAGAATATGTAAGCATGTTTATGTATGTAAGTTTGTGCATGCTGGCACTTGTGGATGTGCACACACCCAAGAGAGATTTTGCTAAATCTGCCAGTTTTAAAACTGTGGCAACAGTGGAGGTCCCCAATCTTACTTTTTTGTTAGGTTTCTCCTCATCAATCAATAAATATAAATTATCTATAATAAGGCCTAATTAAAACCCTTGCTAGGGGTACTATTCTCTCCTCTGTCTTATATTTGATACTATGTCTGATAATGCTCTTTCACTTCAAAGTTCAGAATTTGGTAGAAAGTCACAGATGCTGTGGCATAGGTTCTGAAAAAGGTAATCTGTTAATTCATTGCAATAGGATGAAAATAATTTCTGCAGGATTCCTTTGACCTCTATTCTAAGAATTCTTGGAAACTTAGAAACATTTGCAAGTTGTAGATCTACTCTATTCCAAAATCTGTTGAAAAAATGATGGAGAGCTGGAGACTGTTCTTACACAAACATTTAATTCTTTTGTTTTATTAATTCAGACAACAAATATTTATTGAGATGCTACTAGTGCAACTATGTCTTTAATCTTTCCAAAAATAAAAAATCAAATATTCATGCATTAAAATTAGGGGCTCAGTAGAACAGGATTGAGTAAGCTCCACAGGTTTCTCAAAAGACTACATAGGATGAGATTCTGCTGTTGATGAGGTAGTAACTTAATTGAAAACTCAGAGCCTTTTCCAAGTAGGTGCTGAACTGATATTGAAGATATGGGCATATGTGATATTTAGGCTAATCTGTCAACTCAGCCAGGTAATTGTGTCCAGCTGTTTGGCCCAACAAGCACTGGGCTAATTGTAAAACAAGAATATTTATGGACTTTGGTCACCAGTGAGTTTACTGGGTGGATGGCTGATTACATCTGCATCAATCAAGGAGATTGCTGTCAGCAATGAGTGACACTTTTATCCAATCAGTTGAATAACTTAAAAGGGGAAGTGATTTCAACATTCTGAGAGAATTTCCCAGCTCATCTTTGGACAGTCAACTTCTCCCAGAAACTCATCAAGGATCTTCATTACTTTCATCAAAACCTTTCGTTTGCAGCCTGCCTGCGGAACCTGGACTTGTGCATCCCCACGGTCAGAAGAGAGACTTTTATAGAATCTCATATTACTGACAGATATCTCCTGTTGATTCTGTTTCCCTAAAGAACCACGAGAAATAAAGCAAATAAATTTACTCACAGAGGATAATAGTATTTTACCCAATATAAAGGAGTAAATAGTTTTTTTCTTTAACTTGATCAACAATAATTTTGAATTTAGCTACAGAAAACAATAAATTTACTACTTATTTAACCTCATAGAGAAGGAAAAGTCCTCCAATCAGTGGTTATTCAGCTTAACTAAATCCATTCAAACTAGCTTAATTACAAATACTAGCTTACAGGATCTGCAATATGATTTATTTAAAGAAAATGGAGAAGACAGGAAAGGATAAATGACTTGAAAAACAAACAAGCAGTTCTATAGGTTATATATACTGGCTTATTTCTATATTACACAAATTTCTCTAAAAATTTTGGGGGTTTGCTAATACTTGACATATATCATTCTCTGATTTGTTAATAATCTTACCTTCATTAATTTTATATTAAAGATGAAATTCTAAGTATTGCACAACAAATAAAATAGGTATTTTAATTCAATATGTAAAATCCCTTTATTAATAAGTGTTTAAATGATATACCACCTCATATTCTGTGTCCAATATTTTCTCTACATCAGACTGAAATATTCAGGATAGAAGCTGCCAAGGTCTGGGCTCTCTGAGTTGAGCTATTATAAGCAGGATTTTTTTTCTGGATTTTTTTAAGCTCCCTAATTTTTTGCCTTATCACATGAACATCATTTTGTAACTCTTTGACCAAGGCCTGAAACATACTGGAGAGAATATTGGCTCATATGGAACTCATAAATGAAGACAAAGCAGTCATAACATAAAAATGTGAATATACAAGCAAATCATTTTTTATTATGATTTATTAGTATTACTATGATTGTATTTATTCTGGAACATAATGGGCTGCTCTTTACTTTTTATCAATATGGGGTAGCTTTCTTAAATGACCTTTAGTGAACCAGCTTGCTGGATTAACCAGAGCTCTCCAATGAACTTCAGGTATACAAATTGCTATGTTAGGCACAGTGAATGCTTTCAGCAGGCAGGCTACTTTTCATCATGCCACAGCACATCTACTCCTACTAGGTGAGCTGATGCCAAAATAAGTTCTATATATTCCTAAGCATGTATATAGTTACTGTAACAGTTTAGTTATATAATTTATTTATTACATAAACTGAGGAAATATGAGTGCAGAAAGAGTTGTTTCTATTAATTAAAACTGAGTTAGAAATGCTTTGGATAACTTTATAAAGACAATTTGAGTAAAATTCAATTTAATTACCTATGGGCAAAAAACTGTAATGGATTGAAAACATTGTAAAAAATCTAAAATTTGCTTCACAAGAGTCTTTACATTTTCAGCTTTGGGAAATCAGTAAGTACTAACCCATACAACATCTATGTGTGCCTAAGAAAAGAGCTACCCTTAGCTCTCAATGGATAGAGCTCTGTGCCTCTGTGCATGGCTCTGTGACCTGAGAGAAGGCTAGATAGATGTTCAGACCTATTTTCAATCTTTTGCCAGTTCAAATAATGATGCAATAAATAATGGTGCACATATGTCAATTTTGCATGTCTAGGGTTTATTCTCAGAAGTGAAATTGCTGGATCAAAGACTAGATATAACTATAATTTTGATAGTTGTTGTTTAATTCTACTCCTCCCCAAAATAGTACCAAATTATACAACCACAAAGGACATATGAAAATACTATTTATCTACAGCCTTACAAAACACCAATCTGGTATTTTAGTGCAGTTTATTTTTTAAGGTATTTTTAAGTCTCATTTATCTTATTATAAATGACGTTGAGCATCAAGTTTATGAAAAATTTGTATGTCCTTTGTCAATGTTTATATTTTCCTTAGTGATATATGAGTTCTTTATATATTAGGGGGATATTTGTCTAGGATATATATCTCAATTTTTCATAACTGTTATTTTTATTTTGACAGTAATTATAACTTTGCAATAAATTTTAACATCTGATAAGGCTGTCACTATTACCTTTCATTTTCAGATTTTTCCTGTTAACTTTTGCTTTTTTTGTTTTCCTTATGAACTTCATATTCACCTTGTTTAGAAACCCTCTCCCTCAAAATTTCCCATCAGTGATTTTATTTGGGCCATGTTAAATTTTATTTGTATCATGTTAACATTTTAGGATATTCAGCCATTTTACCCACAAAACATGGAATTCCTTTCCATTTGCTTTTATGATACTCAGGACCATTCTTGAAAATATAGATCTTCTTTTACTGATTGTTGCTTGTACATTTAAAGACTGTTGATATAAATGTAGCTTACTGAATGTTCTTACTTTATAGGAGTTTTTCACCTGTTCTTTTTAGTTTCTAGGAATTCAATCATACCTACAATGTCTGATAATGTAATCTCCCATATTCCAGTTTTTATACCTATATTTTCTTTCTGTTTTCTAATTGCATTGTTTTTATTTTTAAACATTTTATTTTAATAATACTCTTTATCACCCTCTTAATTGAAGCGTGAATATTTCTTCAAAACTCTAAATTAAGCAGAGCTTTTTCAATAAAATTTAGAGCAATACAGTCTTAGAAATACATAATTCTTTATATTACAGTGACACTATACCCCACACATGAGCCTATTTGGAAATATAACATCTCATTATAGCATAGCAGAACAACAGTAAAATCTCACAGAGCTACTCATTACATGGCTTGATTCACACAGGAATGTTACACAACAATTACACATTTCTTAAAACAGCAGATTTTTCTGAGGCAGCAGAAAATAATCCATTTAACACAATCAGATGGAAACTTCTGCCTCTGCAAAAATAAGGATAGTAGCATAGATAAAGGTTAGCACCTCTTATGGTGGAGTGGGTGGCATTCATGTTGGAGAAATATCTCAATGTAAAGTTATTACCTGTAAAACTATCAACAGCCAGCCACCCACCCATCCAAGTGTTCAGAGGTTTGATGTTGTACTCACAAAGTACTCGGATGACTATATGCTACTGTCAACTTTCAAGGGGATATTTAGACACACTATTGTAGCAAATTTACTCCTATTTCTAATTTTAAAACATCAACGGAAAACAGCAAACAATCTATTTGAGAGACTATATATTTTTAAAATTGAATTTACATAAAATTAATGTATTACTCAACAGATATTATAATTAGTGATTTTAAGTGGATTGGAAATTTTGAGAGGCATCCAACAACACCTGTCTACATCATATCTAAAGGGTCCTACCACTTTATATACTAACCTATTATCTATTTAACTGGTTTCTCAAATACATTGACTATGACTGCATCACCTATAGGAACAAATCCATTCAGATAACTCAATGAGAAATAGGATCTAGCAGATATATGAAAAACTTAAACAAGGCAAGTGTCAGATATAACCATCACCTCACTCCACTGAAAACTCTAGAAATAAAAGAGATAACCAAAGCTTGAAAACATAAGGGATGGAAAATTCTAAAGCAAACAGCTTCTCCTCCCTCAACAAATGAACTCACCAGGGATCTGAAAGGAATTCTTTTTAAGGCCCAAGAGAGGATACTGCCTTAGGAAACCAATTCCTTCCTCCTTACCTCACCTCCTGGGAAGACAAAACACAGGAATTATATCATCACAGACTTTCCAGCTAAGATAGACTGGATCTCCTCCAACAAAGCAAGCTGACTTGAGTAAAAAGGGAATACCTTCTCACATGGAAATTACAATCAGCCATATGTATTTTCTACTGCTTTTTTCTGTCTCCCCAGTGAAAGAAATTGGAATCCTCGATGCTTCAATTCTTGGAGCACTTGCCAGATTGCAAAACCATTGACATCTATAGAAATGAGATCTGACCATACAGGTTATTACACATAGGGGAAATAAGATGCATGGAATCATAACCAGTGCCAGAATTGAACTATAAGAGGTAGAAATAACAGAAAGCACACAAAAATAATTAACTCTCATATGCCAGGCACTGTGCTTAAAGCTTTACATACATTTTTTCACTTAAATTTACAACTCTATGAAGTAGGTACTATTATGATTGCCAGTTTATAAATGGGGAAAATGAGGCATAGAGAAGTTTAAGCAACTTGCTGAAGGTCACACAGCTCACAGGCAGCAGGGCTGGAATTTGAACAGAAACAGCATGAGTCCAGAGCCTGGTTCTTAACCAGTTAACTATACTCCTTTGTAGGAAAGGAAATCTCCTTCCTTCAGAAAAGGATGTCATCAGGGAAGCCACTAGCTAAGAGATGTGCCTTCCCAGGAATCATACCAAATCCCAGCAGTGTTGAAAATAGGTGAATTGGAGGAAAAACAAAACAAGAAAGCCACTCATCCCTCTTGCCACTCATGCTACTGGAAGGGAAGAAGTTTTATAAATTGGCTTTCAGGTTAAGTACTTGGCCTACAATCAAGATAGTAAATGCTAGCCTGTCAACAAAATGTAGTCACCATTCAAAGAATTTCAATTAAAAATCTGTCTCCCAGGTTCTGGTTCAAAGAGTATCAGCAGGCACTTTTATATACTGCTAGTGGGAATGTAAATTGTGGTGCAATATGATTGGAGGGCAATTTGACAGTGTCCATCAACATCTTAAATGCCCACACCCTTTGTCCAAGCAATGTAATTGCTAGGAATTCATCCTGGATATAAACTTATACAAAGACTCTTGCAAGCTGCAATATCTACCATAGCATTGTCTGTAATAGCCAAAAAGAGTGAAAGCAACCTAAATGCCCACCAGTGAAGAGACTGGCTAAACAGCTATGGGCTGTAAATACACACTGGAATCCTAGGGAGAGAGCTTGGTATAATGTTGGTATGTAATGCTCTCCAAGATGTATTTTTAAGTAAAAATGTTGGTGCACAGAAAAGTATGCATACTATAATCCCATTTCTACAAAGATATGTCTTTAGTACAGGGGTTTTTAACCTTTTTTGTTTCACGGACCACCTTTGCCAGTCAGGTGAAAACCATGGACCCCTTACTAAGTCCACACTATACTGTGTATTATTTAATAAATATATCACACCCACACCAACACATTCCCAGAAAAATAATGTTTTTTTGAATTTCACTTCAAACTCACGAACCCTTTATTAAGAACCCCTCCCTTAGTATATAAATGTACCTCTAGATACATTAAAATTTTCTAGCAGGGCATCTAAAAACTGTTAATAGTATCTTCTGTGGAGTGGGATGGGGGTAAGGGAGGAAAAAGGGAACAGTTACTTTTCTGTTTACATGCTTTTGAAGTAGCTTGGATTCTGTACCATGCTGATATATTACCCTATAACATCAGGGGAAAAAAATCAGAGAGCTTAATTTTTAATTGTTTTCTAAAAAGTAAAATCTATTATCTTTCTTGTTAATCATACATCTTGCTATTTTTGTACCTTGTTTCCTTCATACATACATCCCAAACTCTTCACACCAAAAGCCACCTGGTTGGCTGAGACATCTGGACATGGTGAGCTGGCCATAGACATAATGGAAGGTCCTGGCAGAGTCTTCAGCTTTTAACAAGTATACCAGATCTCCAGCAGTGGCTACTGCTACAGGGTACCTTCCAGTATCTGGAACCATTTCAAGGTAGTCAACCTGTTCAAACATAAGGGTTGTTTAGCACTTGAGGTCTCACCTAAAATTCATCCTGACTTGGTCAAACCATACCCATACTTCATACACATCAATAAGAAGACCAGCAACCAAACAGAATAAGATGGGCAAAGGGACAGTTCACAGAAATTGAAACACAAACAACTTTTACACAAATGAAAAGATGCTATCGAAAGAGAAATACAATACTCTCCTAATAAGAGAAATACAAAGTAAAAATTCACTGAGATGCCATTTTCACAGTAAAAAATCAAGAAGTCTGCTATGACACTGGGATGGAAGCAGAGGCAGGCCAATTATACTTGTGAGTCCAACATATTGTTGGTGCGGATGTGATCTTGCCCAACTTTTATAGAGGGAAACCTGGCAATACATATTAAAATATCAATTGTACATATGCTTTGACCTAGCAGTCCACTTCTAGGAATTTACTTACAAATAAACTCACATAAATGTAAAAGTCTACAAGATTATTCCCTACAGCACTTTCAGCTATTTAGTCATAGCTAGAAACTGGAAACAAACAAACAAAACCCTAAACATCTATTACTAAAGGACTAATTGAATAACTTACAATAGTATTCCATAATATCATAGAAAAAAAACAAAGAAATTCTTTATAAACAATGGAATAACATCAGAGATATATATGAGAGAAAAAGCAAGGAAACAAGGTGAGGAAGAGGATTTATACTGTGTTAACATGTGTGCAGAAGGTGGGACAAAGGGAACATATGATGTGCTTGGCTGATGTAGGCATAAATCTGCTAACAACAGCTGCCTTTAGGGAGGGAAGTGGTTTGAGGTGGAAGACAAATTTCCCACTGTAAACCTTATTTGATGGAGTTTCATTCAAAGACCATGACTACTGACAGTGAGCAGATCACTTTGGAATGTAGGAGACACCCTGGAATGTAGGAGATAAGAGCCTAGTCTCAAGATAATGAGATAGGATCTTATAGTAGCTGGGTGGGGAAACATCCTGAGCTTCTATTGAGTACTTTGTATGATAAATAAGACTTACAATGTCTGAATTGCAGGAATGAAAAGAGGAACTGAGCCATTAACCTTTAAGACTTGTTGATTTCAGTAAGATGTAACTATCAAGTATCTATTACCCTTGCACATGTTCACATGTATTTTCTTTGTTCTAAAGCTGAAATAAAAGCCACACTTTGTGAGGTGGCTGGGCTCTTCTTTCCATATCCGATGGAGAGACCCCTGATCCCAGTTTCTTCTTCTGTCTCTTTCTTTCTCACCCGCGGCACCATTTTCACCAACCCAGTTCCTGAATGCCAACACTTATTGTGTCTTTTAAATTCTAAACCACAAAGGTATTTTAACTATTCAAAAAATAAAAGTTGTTTTTTTAATAAGAAATTGAGTAAATAATATTTATTTAGTTCCAAAATAACAAAATATGTATTTTAACATCTATGTAAACCCCAAAAATGTGTTATCAAAAGGTTAAAAATATCTGAGTTATCAGCACTCTCCTGGTTCTACTGTTATGTGGCAATTCCAGAGAGTGTGTTAGGCTGTCTGAGGGTAGAAAGGCCATTAGAACAAGCATTTTTATATCACAGTACTCAAGACACACATTATTCCTCTCACTTCCTCTGATCTGCATGGATATGGGGAGTATCTTGCACAAGCAATTTGTTTTTATGTATCTGCAGACATTCATTTCCCTCCAGTGCAGCTCACATCAAGTTTTCACCTCCTTTAGTAAACTATGGGAGTGTGGATGGTAATGGTGTGCCACACTGTGTAATTATGAAAATCTACAGTGTAAAAGGCAAGCATTGCCCTGACAATATGCCAAATGAGTTAAAAGCCTGAGTCCTGAAGTCTGTCAAGAGGGGCCTGAGAATGAATAAACATCCAGGTGACTCTGCTAATCCTCAGGCCCCACGGTGTGTTTGGCAGCCTAACATACCAGGCCATGGATCCATCACAAAAGATGAATGTACTAGGCTAATATTACAAACCTGGGAACACTGCCATTGCTTTTCAGGGATTGTATCTGGGAAAGACAAAAATGGCCAGCTCTCCAGGCTATGGGGTGCCTTTTCCAGACCATTCAGTGCATTCTGTGGCAACTCCTCACCCAGGGTGAGAAATAATACATAAAGTGTTATAAAACACACCTCCAACAATGATTGCTTGCTTCT
>JAQZBX010108761.1:0-10523 GCA_029593785.1 Cabassous unicinctus
TCGAGAATGTTTTATTGACTTATTTGAATCCTTTTTCCAATTTATATACATAGACACTTGTGACTTCTTACCTCATGGATCTAAACCAAGAAAAAATTTAAACAACCAAAGAATTTCAGGGAACTCCATTAGTCTTGGTAGTTGGAAATATAATATATGCACACATATACTTTTCTGCACCAGGGTTCACTATGCTATACAGTCTCATGTTTCACTTTTTAGCTTTCCTTCTAATGATAAACATGGCCTTAGACTTTCCGTTTCAATCACCACCCTTCCCAAATATTACCACTGTTAATTATAAACACTAAAATATAATATCAACGTTTCTATCTATTTCCTTGTTTACTTTGAGTATTCCCAGGACACTTTTTTCACCTTTATTCTTTTTTGGACTAACTGTTGGTGAGCTCATACACTTTCTTTGCTTTTCTTTCATCATTATGCCATCAACTCTCACAGTTTAATTTCCACATTCCATCTTTCTGAAGTCAAGCTTTGTGTACCAACCATCTAATTTAATTCTGCAAGTGGGTGTCTAATAAGGATCTCAAACTTCCAGGACTAGTCTCTTAATCTCATCCAGCACAATTAATGTCCATCCATCTCATTTGCTGGAAACTCTCCTTTCAGATCTTTAGATTTTATTCCCTTCCTAACAACAAAGTCAATTAAAATCTTGACAGGACATTTCATTCTGTGTTTACCACTCTCTAGAGCCTCCCTATTTACTTAGAGTCCTCACAATGGTGTATAAAGCCCTGAAAAATACATTCACTTCTGCTTATTAAGTCTTTCATCTCATTTCCTACTGCTCTTCCCTGGATCAGACCACATCTTTCTTTTGCTTCTTTGCTACCCTCACAAAGATGAGGAAATTCCACTTTAAAGGTCTTGGCTCTGACTGTTCCCTTTGCCCAGAGTGCCATTTCCAGTGATATCTGTGCGGTTAAATTCTTTGTTTCTATCAATCATTACTAAAAAGCCACCTTGTGTGGACGCCTGACTATTCTAAAATTTCAGTACTTCAGAATTCCTAATCCCCTTTCTTTTATCAGTTTTACGGTTTGTGTTTCTTCCACATTAGGTATTTTTGTTAACAAATTATGTATCTCAGTTTATTTCATGCCTCCCTTGCTAGATTTTTAGCTCCCCTGGGACAGGGATCTTATCTGTTTGTTTATTAATATATCCCAATTATCTTAACTAAAACGTGGAAGATAGGAGATAGTCTATACATATTTGTTGAACAAATAAGTGATTGAGGTCATCAAGGTCAAAGAAAAATATATATGTTTTTCTTTTTTTTATTATTATTTTCAAAGGACATTTAGATTACATAAACGTTACATAGAAAATAAAAGGGATTCCCATATACCTTACCCCCTCTACCTCCCATAATTTCCCCCATTAACAACATCTTTCATTAGTGTGGTACATTTGTTACAATGGTGAACACATGGAAGTATTGCTACTAACCATGGTCTATAGTTTACATTATGGTTTACACTTTGCACTGCACAATTTTATAGATTTGGAAAAAATGTATAATAGCCAAAATTTTTATTGTATTTGTTTTCCATTTGATGCTAGTTGGGAGGAAATGAAAGTAAGAAAGAATTGGAGAAAATGGTAAAGGATGAAATGTGAGGCAATTGGAAAACAAACAAGAAAAATTATGGAAGTAACAAGAGTGTTAAGAAAATGAACAAAAGTGGTTCATAGAATAAGATAGTTATTCCTGTCACTTAATTATGCATGTTACCCAGACATTTGTATGGCTTCTCTTAGCTTTCACTCATTCACCGGGTGACAAAACTTAAATAAATGATGATAAATCTTCTATACAACAGCCTTAATACCCTTATTTGTTAGGTCAGAGATAATATCATTTGGAGTTTGGAGAAATACTGTTAAGAACACTGACACCAACAGGTCATAAACACTGGGAACATCTGTGAATGGCTTCAAATATGCCAGTGCAGTGGCACTAAGGAAAAAAGTGAAAACAACCAGTTGAGGATTATAGGTGGAGAAGGCTTTGTATTGACCTACAGTTGATGGGATCTTCGGTGTTGTAGGAAAGATGTGAATATGTGAGAGAGCAATGGAAACAAAATGGACAAATCTCAATGAGGAGGTAACAGCAGCTGCTCCAACTTCAGCGAAGTACTCCTCTGAGCAAGTGAGTCTGAGTAACTGAGGGATCTCACAGAAGAATTGATGAACCAGATTGGATGACCTGGGGGTCAAGGAATAGGTTGTAGCTGTGTGCAGGATTCCAGATACTCCACCACTGAATCAAGTGTTAGTGGACATATTTATGCAAGTACCCTTTTCCATGATACCCTCATAGTTCAGAGGGTGGCAGATTTCCAAAGAGTAGTCTTAGGACATCAGTATGAACAAGGTCATCTATGTACATGCCAAGGAAACCATGAGGAAAACTTGAAATATGCATCCCAAAAGAGAGAACTATTTTTAGTCAAGTTGTCAACAATGTTCTTGGGGAGGGTAACTGACATATAACAGGAGCCTAGTAGGGACAAGTGTTTGAGGAAGAAGAACATGGGAATTTGGAGATGTTGGTCAATGGTGGAAAGTATAATTATAAGGATATTGCCATTAAGGGCCACCAGAATACTTTGAAAGTACACCATACCAGACAAGATCTGCTATCACCAAACCTTGGCATGTCACATGACTTGGAACATCTTCACAGACTATGATTTGTCAGTAAATATCTAGGATGGAAAAGGAAGGCAATTTATATATCTGTCTCTTTTTTTCAAAGAAGTATATCTTTTGTACCATGTAATTAATCCAAATCCCTTGACCCAATGGAGAAAAGAATATTACATGCCTCATATTTCCTTCTCTTTTCTTATTTTATCTCATAAAATACCATTCATAAGAAAACATGGTAACAGTGAAACTAATGACTAAACCTTCTGTTTCTCTATTTTTCCAATCTATAGATAACATTTCCTAAGTACTTTCTTTGTCATTTTTATGCTATTCTTAGTTACTCTCTCCCCTATCCATTCCCTGAGCACTTTCTAAAGTAAGCAGTAAGTAAAATTGTTTCTCTCTGACAGAGGGAAGGGAAATAACAAAACAGTACTAATAATGTGTCTATACAGCCACTCTACTGAACAGGGGGTCACTTCAATCCCTAAGTCACAGGGTCTGGTAGACTGGTGAGCTCAGTAGCTGTCTTTACCCCTGAACAAATGAGTAAGTTATGATTTAAATTCACCTAAAGTCTCAGTAAAAGTTAGCTATGTTAATGGATTGACTGTCATTATGAAATAAATATTAAAATATTTCTAAGCATTTTATTTTATATACAAAATTCTTATCAACAGTGAAAGAAAAGAAAATTTCAATAGTCCTTAATCAATACATTAGTAAATCACTAATAAAGATCTATGCAATGGATTAGCATGAGGGTTGATCTTCCCTTCATTAAAATTCATAAAATTGAGAGCTGGTTCTGCCTATAATAATGTTTTCCTCTGAAACAGGACAAATGTACTGTAATTTTTCAGGATGTTAATAATAGTGTGATATGTAGGTTAAAATATAACAAATGCAAACTAGGGGTTGTAGAGCATAGTAATCTATTAATATTCTTCCTTCAATGGTAGAAAAACAAGTATGCTAAGTGAAAGAGACTAAACACAAAGTATCACATATTTAACTTCATCAACACAAAAGTTAAAAACAAAGAATTTTTTAGAGGCAGAATTTGATTAGCATTTATGTATGGCAAGCAAAGGTTAGAGGGATTGAGAGGTGACTGCTAAAGCTTACGGAAGGCTCTCTTTTTGGAGTAATGAAAATGTTCTAATATTGCTTGCAATGATGAATGCACAACTTTGTCATTATGCCAAATGCCATTGATTGTACTCTTTAGATATATTGTATGCTTTATGATTACATTTCAATAAAATTGATAAAAAATGAAGCTGGGGAAAATTTGCAAAAGAGTAAAAAGGAGCAAGCCATTAAGAATAAGGTAAATAAAGGAAAAAAGGACCAGGCCATATAAAACAAGCTAAATTCTGCATCATGGAAGAAGGTGTGGTAGGATGTGTCAAAGGTTGCTGAATGTACTATAAAGATTGAGAATTGAATTCTCGATATAACAAGATAAATGTCGTTGGTAATTGTTAACTTTTAATAAGAGTGGCTTTGAATGTATGTTGGGTTTAAGAGAATTGGGCTTACCTGTGAAGGATAGGAATTGGGGATATTAAATACACACAACATTTTCAAATTTTGATGTAAATGGGAGCTGTGAAATTGAGTAGCAGTGGTGGGATGAAACCGGGTCTTTTGCATGCTGACAGAAATAGTCTAATGAAAGTGTTGGCACAGGAAAAACGGAAAACTGCTGGAACTATATATCTGAGCTATTAAACTTGGTGGGAACCTATTGCATATGTGAAAAGTTTTATCTTGCCTTGCACTAGGTACATGATCTCCACACTGAAAACCAAGAATGGGAACTTTAAGGATGTGAGAAAATTTTTGGTGGAAATATCAACAGTTTAAACTGAAGTTTTCTTCTGAATGCTTCAATATTCTCAGTGAAATAGGAAGCAGTTAATGGGAGTGCAATGTCTCATTCACGACCTGACATAAATATGGAGAAAGGAAGAACTGGAAAATCCAAGAAAATTGAGAAATTATTAAACAGTCATCTAGAAAGAGTGACACAATATATTTAATATTACTTTTGAAGTTTAAAAAGCCACTTTGAAGTTATGCGTTATAAATTTAAAGTGAGGGAATTCAGCAACACTTTGTTTTTCTTGTGTCATATTCAGGAGTGTGTGCTCAGACACAAATGTGGCAGTATTTAAATGGCTTGGGGCTGCAAGGTGATCACATTGAAGAGAGAGAAGATCAGTTACATGACACTGTGTTGAAGAAATCAGAATGTCAGGTTTACCTGGATAAAGGAAGGAAAGAGATATATGAGGGGGAGAGGGGAGGGATTAAAAATAAAACCAGAAGTGTAAATTTCAGTTAGTCATGCAGTTCAAATTTTGGAGTGCTATTAATCCAGGAGAAAAGTTTCCCTTATCAAAAAAACATAAAATGAATACAAATTGAAATGACATTGAGTAGAAGTATTTTAAAGATCATTTGGGTAAACTTTCCATTAATTTGTGTGTGCAGAAATGGTCATCTCCTACATTTTGAGGAGAGTATAAATTAATTCAATGTCAAATGCATAGATCTTTGCATCAAGCACTCTACAAATGTGAATTAAAGATAAACTCTTATATGTTCAGTTTGAATTACAAAATAATATTTTTCAGCATTAAGGAATGCAAATGTTTACTAAGGGTGGAAAGATAAAATATTACTGTATGTCCTTATAACTGAAGCTATGCAGATGTAAAGAAAAGTATCATTTTCATCTTTAGATAATAATATTTTAAGTTTAAAAAATGAAATAGAGTGTGGATAGACAATTATACAAAACAAATTTTGTGGTAATATATTCACAGATTATAAATATACAGAAAAGTCTACAAATAAGAGTACAGTTTGATTAATTTTCATAAAGTCAATGCTTCTGGACAATCTGCTGCCACATTCTCTGTGAAGGTGAATGATATATTCAATATTAAATTTTCTAGAAAATAAATAAGTTATGTTGTTCTCAATTGTGGAGTTAAGCTGTTTTACTCTGAGGATTTTCTGAATTCACATGTGAAGAACTTTCCATGAGCAACAAGGCAAGTATATAATTTATGCTCTACACATCAAGTAAAATACCCCTTGTAAGAATATAAATTTGGGATAGAGCCAGGTTTCTTGACACATATGGTTTTTTGAACATCTTGAAAATTATATAGCTGGGTATTTATATGGAATATAAAGGTATCTTGGTTGCCATAGGTATGTTTTTTGGATAGATAGAGGCCCACACAATCACTGAAAAATAATAAACTTTCCACCTGGGGAAGTCTTCCTACTTTCTTAAATAGGATGATAAAAAGCTCTGGATTATATAACTCTTACCTAGTAAAAGAAAACAAGTCAATAAGACAAGCCATCAATCTTAAAGTTGGCACTTGTGAACCTTATTCCTGCAATAATGAAATTACTTGTATGTATAATTAATGCCCAAGAGTTTCCTCCTTCAAATCTCCTCATTACTCAAATGTGGCCTCTCTCAAAGGCAAACCCTACAAATAAACTTACTGCCTTTCCCCCAAAGTGGGACATGACTCTGAGGAATGAGCCTCCCAGCACCAAGAGATTGTTACCATGAATTAATCACTGATACATTTAGAGAAAGACCTTGGCTGAAAGGTGGAAATGTTAAATAAAGTAGAATTTTTATGGCTAAAAGATTTCAAAGTGTATTGGGAGGTAATACCTGAGGAAATGCATATGCAGATCTCAACCAGATTTCACAAACTGCCACAGTAAGCAAAGGCTCAAACAAAAGTGCTCCTGAGGTTCCCAGGAATGTCTGGATGCCATAGGCATGCGAAACAACCTTGTGAAATCAACAGTCCCTCTGTGGGTCCTATCCCAGATTATATGTAAGTCTATTTCCCCAATATAACATAAGAATACTCATCTAAGTATTCCCAAATTATGATTCATCTACTCCTTTTATCCAAACATAAAATATTCAATTTATCTCTTAAGTATATTTCTTAGTGCCTTCATATGATGGTTGTGCCCTGAAACCCAGCAGATACGTGATCAAATCCTACTATCCAGTTCTTCAGACCTGCATGGGACAACTAACAAAACAATGAGATTTGACCAGCTCCACCTCAAATAAAAGGAATATTTTTAAATGCCCCATAATATCAATGTCCTTTCTCAGCCTGAAGCAGTCAGACAGATAGTGTCCCAAAACTCTCAAGATGGAGGAATGAAAAAAAAATGAAGTATAGGATGTAACTACTGCTCAAAGGAGATATATTTTTATTGTAGTTATTATTTTCGGTTTATTGTGTAACTGGTAACATTGACATAAACAATATTTTAAAAATAAAACGACCTATTCCAAACATCTGGGGAAAGTCTTCTCCCTGTGTTGTATCCTAATTCCAAAAATGAATCTTTTCTTTTATGCTCTGAGGTGCAAGGTTAAACCATAATGTAAAATAAAGATCATGATTAGTAACAATGCTTCAATACTTGTTCATAAATTGTAACAAATGTACCACACTAATGAAAGATGTTAATAGCAAAAATTAGAAGGAGAGGAAGGGTTGGGGTATATGGGACTCCCCTATATTTTCTATGTAACATTTTTGTGAACTAAAGCTTCTTAAAATACTAATAAAAAATGAAAAAAAAAATTGGGAAAAAAAACTATTTGGGAGAACATTCCCAAAATAGGTCAGGTGGAAAATAAAACAAGATAACCTATCACATTTAAGAGGTGAGTAAATAAATTTAAATAATGTAAACCTGGTGATATTTATACAAGTCATAGGTCTACTGGTTTCTGATTGATTTAAATAAATAACACCAACAGAAGATTAAGCTTTAAATCTCAAATCAACTACATACCTCCTCTCTTTCACACTGTTCCTCCATTTTGCTCTCTCCATCTCTCTCATACAACATACACACAAAATTAAGTTGCTAGGTACTTTTTATAGATTCTGTTGATAATTTCAAAATCAATAATTACAATATTCCAAAAGGAAATTTTAGATTGGATTGTTGAAACTTTGTAATATTCTATTTAGTGGTGTACTATATGGTATTATTGGTCAATGTATGTTATCATTGTTTGGTTTGACCTTGACTTTTCAATATATGTGAAAAGAGGTAACTTGTGCATGTAAAAGCAGAAGCTTTACCAGCCATGGTGTACTTAGCAGCCAGATATGCTTTCACTCTGCCATGAGTTTGGCAAACTCTGATAGTGTAACTCCTTCCTTCAGCCCTGGTTCTGGAATGAAGACAAACAGAGAAGACCCATACCTGAGCCATTATGCAATGTGAATGATAAAGAAACCTTTGATATTGTAAACTAATCTGATACTGAGGACTTTTACTTTTAATACATAATTTAAACCAAGCTGATTGGGACAGTGAGTTTAAAGTCATCTCAAAAATATGAATTTCAAAGATCAATGTTTTTATTTCTAATGTTTCCACTTTATACATATAGATTTTTCTTGAAAAGTTGAAATCAACTTCTGTGTCAATAGGTATATTCAAGCACATTCATGGAAATCCAATCTTATCCACTTCTATATTTGGACAAAATTTTGAATATGGAGATTTCCCTGGCTTCAATACACTTAAAAATCAAGAGAGTAAAAAATCTGATGTAAAAAGTGAAAGCAATTTTAAAACCATATACTCACATTGAATACATTTACAATGACCATTAAGTATACTCTCTTCTGACTAATTTAAATACATGACACAGATACCAGACAAGAGGTAAGAGTGGGATGATTGTCATATGCTAATTGGCATTTCTATTGTGATAGATATGTTATCTATTTAATCAAAATGAGAAAAGCACAATAAATATTTAAATTAAAACATTAATTGTATATTGTAGAAAATCATCTGTAATTCCATAAAACATATTGTTGTTTTAAAAGGTTCTGCAACTGTATTTTCACTCATTAAACATATCAATTCCTTTTCTAAATATATCTTAATCCATCTTCAAATTATGTGAAAAGGCCCCCTGTAAACTTTAGCTAGTAATACTTTAGTACCTATCTTTCAGGCACCTCTCCTCAAAGGGTAAAAAAAAAGAAATCACAAGGGAAATTAGAAACGATTTAGAGACAAATGAAAATGAAAAGCCAAAATACCAAGTTTTCTAATATGCAGCAAAAGGAATCTCTGTTGAAACAATGTAAATGTGTAGCTATTTATTAATAATAAAAAGGAAAAAAAAGATTTCAAATTAATGTAATTTCACATCTTGATGGGCTACATAAAAGATAAAATAAACAAAACAAGAAAGAAAGTAGGGATTAAGATTATAGCAGAGGTATATGAAATAAGAATATAAAAACAATTGAGAGAATCAATAAAACTAAAAGTTGGTGTGATAGATTAATGTGCTAACTTGCCAGGTAATTGTGCCCAGTTGTTTGGTTAAGTAAGCACAGGACTAAGTGTAATACAAGGACATTTATGGACTTCAGTCATCAGTGAGTTTACTGTATAGATGTCTGATTACATCTACAGTACTGGGGAGATCACTGTCAGCAATGAGTGACATTTTATCCAATCAGTTGAATACCTTAAAAGGGAAAGTGATTTTAGCATCAGAGAGAATGTCACAGATCATCCTTGGACAGCCAAATTCTCCCAGAAACTCATCAATGACCTTCATTGGACTTTCGTTGGAGCCTCTGGTTTGCATCCTGCTTGTGGAATCTGGACTCGTGCATCCCATGGTCACATGAGAAAATTTAATAAAGTCTTGTAATATTTACATATATATCCTCATGATTTTGTTTTGCTAGAGAACCCTGAATAATATAGTTGGTTCTTTGAAAGCAATAATAAAGTTAAAACTTTAGATAAGCTGACAAAGGAAAAAAGAGAAAGGACTTTACTAAAATCAGGAAGGAAAATGGTGACTTCATCTCTGATTTTGCATAAATAAAAAAGATCATAAAACAATACTATGAAAAACTGTATAATAACAAATTATGTGATGTAGATAAAATTTACAAATTTCTAGAAACACACAAATTGCCTGTGTTTATTCAAGAAAAAATAGAAAATCTCTTCAGACTAATAACAAACACAGAGATTGAATCAATAATTTAAAACCTTCCGCTAAAGAAAAGTTTATGAATGATGGCTTTACTGGCAAATTCAATCTCTGAATTTGTTATATTTGTCTATGCCAATCTGGCTGGAGGCAGCCTAAAGGACTGAACCAGGACACCTGTCACAAGTTTACCATCCCAGAACATTCCCTGCAAGCAGAAGGCAGCTCAAAGAGCTCTCTTATATATCACTGTAGGATTACAGTCAAATTAGAGCTCCCTGGGGCAAAGGTCTGTTGGGTGTGGGACATACAGTGCAGTGCCTAGGGATGTGAGATAACAGATCTGGCAGAATACTTAAGGCCATGTGAGCATCCCCATGATAATACATATGCACAGAGAAGACCAATGATGCCTTATTTTGTCTTGGGATATTCTCTAAATTATTATTAAGGCAGCTAAACTCTGAAAGAGAGTACCCACAGAGATAAAATAAAAAGACAGAGAAAGGTGAGTCTTTTTAATTTCTTCTTTGTAAATTTCTTCCTGGTATTCAAGTCAAGCTAGATAGAATCTTAAGGAATAGAAACCTCAATGTCTAAATGACAGAGATAACACATTAAAATATCAAAATGTCTAGGTTGCAAAAAAGATTGCTAACATCCACAAAAAGAGGAAGTAATGTCTTCTGAAAATGAGCAGGATAAAAACTTAGAAATCATCAATGAGGAAGACCTGAGCTAGAACATACCAAAGATATTTAAAAATGATCCT
>JAQZBX010108762.1:0-10542 GCA_029593785.1 Cabassous unicinctus
AGCACCAGAATTACAAGAGATACTAAGTGCAGTGCTACAGCCTGAAAGGAAAAAACAAAAACAAAAAAACAAGGGCAAGAGATTTGGAGAAGAGCTTAGAAATGAAGACTATTTGAAAGGGTAAGCTAAAGGGTAAGAAGACAGAAAATAGAATGATATGACAAAAGAGAGTAGAAGGACAAAATGAATAACATATGTAATGCCTTTACAGTAAGAGCATTGAATGATGAACTGAACTCCCCAAACAAAAGACATAGACTGATAGAGTGGATTTAAAAAATATATGAGTCATCTAAATATTGTCTCCAAGAGACCCAATTCAGATGCAAGAATGCAACCAGATTAAAAGTGAAAGGTTGGAAAAAATATTCCATGCAAATAGTAACCAAAAAAGAGCTGGAGTAGCAATACTAATATCAGAAAAACTTATTTGAAATGAAAAATTGTAATAAGGGATAAAGGAGGTCAATGCCTATTGATAAAAGGAGCAGTTCACCAAGAAGAAAGCTACACTAATTATTTATGCACCTAGCCTGAGTGCCCGAAAATACTTGAGGCAGACACTGGCAAAACTGAATGGAAAAATAGATATCACTGCAATAATAGTTGGAGAATTCAGTACACCACTCTTAGTATTGGATAGAACATTTGGACAGAAGATAAATAATGAAACAGAGAACTTGAATAATATGATAAATGAACTTGACCTCACAGACATCTATAGAGCCTTGCACCCCAAAACAACAGGAAATTCTTTTCAAGTGCTCATTGTCCTTCTCCAAGATAGAACATATATTGGTTCATAAGACAAATCTCAATAAATTTAAAATGCTTGAAATTATGCAGTGATTCTCTGATGATAACAGAATGAAGCTAGATATCAATAATGGATGGCAAAAGGGAAAGTTCATACATATATGGAGATTAAACAAAACAATCTTAAATGATCGGTGGGTAAAAGAAGAAGTTGCAAGAGAATCAGCAAATATCTTGAGACAAATGAAAATGAGAACACAAAATATCAAAACTTATGGACACTGAAAAGGCAGTGTTGTGAGGGAAAATTATAGTCCATGATGCTTACATTAAGAAAGAATGAAGAGCTAAAATTGAACATCTAATTGCACATGTAGATGATCTAGAAAGATAGCAGCAAACTAATCCCAAACAAAGCTGAAGGAAAGAAATAGCAATGATCAGAGAAGAAATAAATGGAATCAAATACAAAGAAAAAATACACAAAACCAAAAGTTGGTTCTTTGAGATGGTCAACAAAATTGACAAACCTTTAGCTACACTGAGAAAAAAAAAGAGAGAAGATGCAAATAAAATCAGAAGTGGGGGGAGGAACATTACCACTGACCCCACGAAATAAGTGAGATCATATGAAGATACAATGAACAACTGTATGCCAAATAAATAGACAATGTAGAGGAGAGGGACAAATTCCTAGAAACACACAAACCACCTACACTGACCCTAGATGAAATAGAAGAACTCAACAAACCAATGCAAGTGAAGAGATTGAAACAGTCATCAAAAACCTCCCAATGATGAAGAGCCCTGGACCAGATGATTTCACAGGTGAATTTTACCAATCATTCAAAGTCAATCTAATACCAATCTTGCTCAAGCGCTTCCAAAAAACTGAACAGGAAAGAATGCTACCGAAACCTTTCTATCAAGCCAACATCACCCTAATACCAAAACTAGATAAAGATACTATGAAAAAAGAATATTACAGAGGAATATTTCTAATGAAAGTATATGCAAAAATCCACAATAAAATAAATGTACACAGAATTCAAAAGCACTTTAAAATAATTATACACCATGATCAAGTGTGTTTTATCCAAAGTATGCAAGGTGGTTCAACAGAAGAAAATTAACTAGTGAAAAAACTACATTGTTAAATTTAAGGAGAAAAATCATTTGATCTTCTCAATTGTTGCATAAAAGGCATTTGACAAACTACAGCACCCTTTCTTGGTTAAAAAAAAAAAACACAAAATCCAAAAGTTAGGAATAGAAGATAGCTTTCTCAATAGTAAAGGTTTATATAAAAAACCTACAGCTGGCATTGTACTCCATAGTGAATGACTGAAAGCTTTCCTGCTGATAAGAGAAACAAGACAAGGATCCCCACTGTCACCATTGTTATTCAATATTGTGTTAGATGTTCTAGCCAGAGCAATTAAGCTAGATCAAGAAATGAAAGGCATCCAAATAGGAAAGGAAGTACAAAAAATTCAATATTTGCTGGTGATATGATCCTATAACTATAATCTAAAAAATTACAACAAAACTACTAGAAATAATGGATGAGTAGACCAAAATGGCAGAATACAAGATTAATATGCAAAAATCAAAAGCATTTCTATAGACTACTGATGTGCAATCTGAGAAGGAAATCAGAAAAAAATCCATTTATAATAGCAACTAATACAAACAAATATTTAAAACAAATACTTAAAGGACCTGTATTCAGAAAAATACAAAACATTGTTAAAAGAAACTGAAGAAGATTTAAATAAAGGGAAGGGCATTCCATGTTCATGAACTGGGAGACTCACTATTGTTAATATGTTAGTTCTACCCAAACTGATTTACAGATTCAATGCAATCCCAGTAAAAATCCCAACAGCCTGCTTTGGAGAAGTGGAAAAACCAATTATCAAATTTATTTGGAAGGATAAGGGGCCCGGAATAGCTAAAAAGTTCTTAAAGAGAATAAAGTTGGAGGACTTTCATTTCCAGACTTTAGCGCATATTACTTAGCTAAAGTGGTAAAAACAGTATGGTACTGGCATGAAGACAAACACATTGACCAAGGGAACTGTATCGAGAACTCAGAAACAGACCTTCACATCTACAGTCAAGTGATTTTTCACAAGGCAGTCAAGTCCTCCCAGGTGTACCAGAACAGCCTATTCAACAAATGGTGCTGGGATTTTGCATGGAATTAAATTTCAAATCATCTGCATATATACCTAAGAACACAGTTGTTGAACCGTATGGTAAGATTATGTTTACTTTTTTGTGAAAATGAGAAATCATTTTCTGTCTGTAACAAGTTGTGTTTTTGCTAGCAGTGAATGAGAGTCATATTGCTCCACATCCTCACCAGCAATCTGCATTGTCCATGTTTAAGTTTTTGGCTATTATAAAATGTGTATTGGGACATATCATTGTGATTTTGATTCTGCAATTCCATAATGATAAATGATTTTGAGCATCTTATTTTGTATGCTTATTTGCCAACATTATATCTTCTTTGGTAAGATGCTGCTCATACATGTTGCCCATTTTTTAAAAGGATTTAACAGGGATTGAACCCGGACCATGTACAGGTGAATCATGCCCTCAACCACTGAGCAACATCTGCCCCTGCCCATTTTTTAATTAGGTGTTTGCTTTCTTATTCTTGAGTGTTAAGAGTTCTTGATATTTTTTAATAAAAATAATTTATCATATGTATGTTTTTCAAATATTTTCCTAAAGCCTGTTGATTCTCTTCATTCCTTCATCAATGTCTTTCACAGAACATATTTTACAGTTTATTAATGTACAACATATGAACTTTTTTCTGTCCTGGATCATGCTTTTGGTACTGTTGCTAAATACTCATCACCAAAACACTGGTCCTAGATTTTCTTGTATATTTTATTCTAGTATTGTTGTGCTTTCCATTTTGCTTGTAAGTGTGTGATTCATGTTGAGTTAAATTTTGAGGAATGTATACAATCTGTACCTAATTTCCATTTTTGTTTGGCAAGTGTGCATCCCATTGTTCCAGATACATTTATTGAAGAGACCATGCTTTCTCCATTGAATTTACCTTCCACCGTGTCACAGATCATTTGATTGCATTTGTGTGGATCTATTTCTGGATTCCAATGTTAGTTTATGTGTCTATTTAAATAAGAAAACATTTCTTGATTATTGTGTTATTATTTTAAGTCTTGAAATCAGTTAGTGTGGTCCTACAGCTTTGTTCTTCTTCTTCGGTATTGTTTAGGTTATCTAGGTAAGTATCAGGTAGAATAGGTCCTACAATTTTGATCTTCTTCACTATTATATTGAATTTCTAGATTTTTCTGCCTCTCCAAATAAAATTTAGAATTAGTGTGTCAATATCTTTAAAATAACTTGCTGACATTTAGAAATGGATTGAGTTGAATTTATAGATCAAGTTCAAAAGGAATGGCATTTTAGCAATATTAAGTCTTATGTACCTTAAAACAGAATATCTCTATTTACTTACATTTAGAAAATCGCTACCATCATCAATATCCATTACCACCAAAATTATCATCACAGCATTCAAAATGATTGGTCAAAATGTTTGTTGAAAAAATAAATTCTAAGTGAATTTTTAGTGGAAAGTATTGCTGTGAGAAAAATTTACAATTATGAACAAGGATAGCTAGAAAGGGCATCAAAGAGAAGTAGGAGTATTTGGTTTCCCTGGTATTTTCAGAGAAAAGCACTAGATCTATCTAACTATCTATCTATCTATCTATCTATCTATCTATCTATCTATCTATCTATCTATCTATTTATCTATCTATCTATCTATCTCTCTATCATCTATCTATCATTTTCCTGCTTAGCTATCAGAAAAAATCTTTGGCTTAATGTGTTTACAAATCATAACATTTATGTTAATTTGCTGATCCCTGATTGAGGCTAAATTTGCATTGCTCTGCTCCCTTTTCCAGCTTTTTTATTAGCTACATGGAACCTGAAAACCAAATGTGTTTCACAATTTATCTTTCTGGGACTCTCAGAAGATACTGAAGTGCAATCGCTTCTGCTAGGGCTGTTCCTGTCCATGTACCTGATCACCCTCATGGGGAACCTGCTCATCATCTTGGTCATCATCGCAGACTCCCATTTCCACAACTCCATGTACTTTTTCTGTCTAACCTGTCTTTTGCAGATATCTTTTTCACATCCTCTACTGTCCCAGAAATGCTGCTGAGTATCAAGAAAGCAAAATCATAACTTATGAAAACTACCCATGCCAGATGTATTTTTATATGTTTTTTGCAGGAATATACATCTTCCTCTTGACTGCAATGGCCTATGTCTCCTTCATGGCCATCTGTCACACTCTGCACAACATGGTTATCATGAAACCCCAGCTCTATGACCCCCTGCTGTTGGCATACTAGTTATTGAGTGTTCTGGACTCTCTTTTTCATGGTTTAATCATTTTGAGGTTGTCTTTTTGTGAAGATTTGGAAATCCCCCATTTTTTCTGTGAACTTAATCAGGTAGTCCAACATGCTTGATCTGACACCTTCCTCAATGACTTACTGATATATTTTGCAGCTGGATTTCTAGCTGTTTTCCCACTCACTGGCATCTTTTTCTCTTATTCTAAGATTGTATTCTCCATTTTGAGAAATTTCAATGGCTGAGGGCAAGTATGAAGTGTTTTCTCCTTTTGGGTCTCACCTCTCAGTACATGTCTTGGAGTGTATCTTAGCTCTCCTGCTACCCAAAACTCAAGGACAAGCACAAATGCCTCAGTGATATACTCAGTGGCCACTTCCATGCTGAACTCCTTTATCTACAGTCTTAGAAACAAGGGCATAAAGCAGGCCTTAAACAATCTCTCCAGCTGAGAAACATTCTCTCTATAAAAGAAAATTTTCCTTCAAGTTTAGAAATTTTTCTCATGATTAACAGAGGTCAAACACTGGGAGATCTAAATCTAGATATTTTTATCAATGCATAGAAAGATAATCCACTATATGCCTAATTTCCAGAATTCTATCTCTTTAACTTTTGTGCATCAAAACACCTCTTTCTTAAGTAATTTCTTTTATTTTTTTATTTTTTTAAATATTTGTTTCATTTTATTTTTTTAATATATTTTTTATTTTTTTAAAAAGATACTTAGATTACATAAATGTTACACAAAACATATAAGGATTCCCATATGCCCTGCTCCCCACAATTTTCACATTCTCCCACATAAACAACATTCTTAATTAG
Organism: Cabassous unicinctus; assembly: GCA_029593785.1. NCBI lineage: Eukaryota > Metazoa > Chordata > Mammalia > Cingulata > Chlamyphoridae > Cabassous > Cabassous unicinctus. The sequence continues at coordinate 6,007 of JAQZBX010108762.1, forward strand.
TGTGTCGCATTCATTACAATAAATAAACACATCCTGGGGCATTGACACTGAGCATTGCCCATAGTTCACATTGTAGTTTACACTCTCTCCCACACTATTCTGCAAGTTAAGGAAAGATATATAATGGCCTATATCTGTCATTGAAAGGACGATTCCCAAGTCCTGAAAAAGCCCCCATATTGCACCTCTTTTTGCCTTTCTCTGACTTCAGCACCTCCAGTGGCCACTGTCTCCGAAATAAGTCTATAGTAGTATACCAGTAAGTCCACTCCAGTCCATAGTTCAATCCCAATCATGAGGATTCTGGGATGGTGATGCCCACTTCACCTCTAATTGAGAGGGTGCGTCGACCCCATACAGCTGATGGATGGGACTCTCTTGCTTGCAGTTGTAGGCTCTCTCGTTTTCTTGGTGTGGTGGTTGTCCATCCTCATCTCCTTGCTAGTTGTCCTAGGTGGGGCCAATGAACTGAAGAGTAGGTGTGGCAACTCTGCTGAGTCTCAGGGCCTACCTGGCACATGGAGTGCCCAAAGACTCAAGTCACTTGGACAAACACCTACAAACCCCAGCACCAAGTACAGGTTGATATAAAAGTGACAGTTGAACCATATGTAGGGAAGCCATATCTGATTCCAACTCTGTCACTCTCAGGAGTACAAACTCCAAAGTATTACCCACTGGCCACGCACCAAACTCCAGATCTCCCTACCCTGACCATAGTACCTGAGTATCTCCACAGACTTGATGAGCTCCACTATTTGGGGTAGCATCCACTTTGGCAGGCTATGAGGTCCTGCTGAGAAGTGCATATGCATTACCTCGGGGATGAGTTCCCAAATTATTTTGAAATGTCTTGGCTTATTAATTCACTTGTCTTTACCATTTCCTCCTTTTATTTCAGGTCTTTTTCCAGTTGCATTGCTAGTTGGTGCTTGGTAGTAATCCCTCAGTGCCAGGGAAGTTCATCCCTGGGAATCATGTCCCATGCTGGGGGGGAGGTAACATATTTATATGCTGAGTTTGGCTTAGATAGAGACCACATTTGAGCAACAAGGAGGCTCTCAAGAGGCAAATCTTAGGCACCCCACAACACTAGGCTGTTTCAATTTCAAGAGCAAAGGCTCACAAGCATAATCAACAATATCAAAGGCCCATTATTGGTCCATCCTCCTTTACCAGTCATTGCCCCTGCACTTAGTGGACTGTTGTTGCTCCATTAGAGAACATGATAGAGCTTTCCAGGATGGGAATTCAATATTCTCTTGGTTATTGTGTGAATCTCCACCTACTGTGACAATGCCCTGTGAACACCTGAACACATTTATATACCTTATATGTATGCCCAGGTGAACTTTCTCCCATGTATCCCCCATCACTGACACCCCACACCAAGGATCTACACCTGTCCCAGTTGTAACCCTTTTGTGATCTAAAGCTTCTTCAAAAATAGTCAAATACAATTTATAAGAAAATGAAATAATAATGATAGTTTTAAATATAAGAAATAAAATAGATAACTTTTTAAATAAAATTAAAAATAAAATAAAATTTTAAAATTGTGATATTAAAAACTATTGAAAAATATTTTTTGACATTTTGACTTTCATTACTGTAATATCTGTTGTCCTGTATGTACAGTGACATTTTTTTCCATTTTCCCCCAGTGTCTTACATTGTTTTGCTCTGTTTGCAAAGAAGATTTAGGTGGCAGTAAAATTACATACAAAATACAGGGGACTCCCATATTCTCAGCATCTTCCCCCATTTGCCCCTTCCCATATTAATACCTTTTTCCATGTGGATGGTATATATGTTACAAGTGATATACAAATATTGAAACATAGCTACTAATCATAGTCAATGGCTCACATTATTGTTTACAATTTAGACTGTACTCATAAATTTTGATGATATTTAACATGGCCTCTGTCCATCTCTGAAAGATCATGTAGAACACTTTCATAACGCACTAAACACCCCCTGTTCCTTTTATTCTATTCCTCCCTCCCCTTACCTCGGGGCCCATATCAACCACACTGCTTCACTCCTTGGATGACAAGATTCATAGTTACTTACAAAAATACTGAGGTCTTGACACATTAGTCTCTCTTCCCCTATTAGGAACTGCCCATGCTCTCAAGACACACCCTTCCCTCTCTTTGAGAACATATTGGGCCTCCCCAGGATGGGAGGAAAATTCCTTCCCACTCATTATGTTTATCTCCACCCACAGATACTACACATTATGACAAAATGATCACTTGCACTCTCCCTATAAGCTGACCCCAGGTGTGCCTGCCAATCCCAAGTGTTCACCTGGCCTCTCCCCCAATCCTCACTCCATTTCCATGAACCATCCAACCCACCCTTCCCACTCTAACCACTTGTCAATCCTGCACCATCAAAACCAATAGTATTACTACACTCCTGTCATATCCTTTCAATGCCCAACTACTCAATTCCACCTTTTCATAGATTTTGTATGTGCATTGGCTCACAACCTTCTCTCTTTCTATTTCCTGTAAACTTATTTTCCAGACTTTGGCTCTCTGAGTCTACTCAATTTGCTTATTTCATATAAGTGAAGTCATGTAATATTTGTCCTTCAATTCCTAGCTTGCTTCACTCCACATAAGGCCGTCAAGATTCATCCATGTTATCCCCTGTGTTAGTACTGTATTCCTTTTTACAGCTTGGTAGTATTCCATTGTATGTATGTAACACATTTTGTTTATCCATTCATCTGTTGATGGGCATTTGGGTTGATTCCAACTTTTGGCAATATTGAATAATGCTGCTATGAACATTGGCGTGCATATATCTGTTCGTGTCCTTGCTTTCAATACCCAGTGGTGGAATTGCTGGATCATATGGCAGTTCTATAGTTAGTTTTTTGAGGAACTGCTGAACTGTCCTCCAAAATGGCTGGACCATTCTACAGTCCCACCAGCAGTGGATGAGGGTCCCCATTCCTCCACATCTTCTCCAATGCTTGTATTCCTCTATTTTTTTTATAGCTGCCAGTCTAATGGTTGTAAGATAGTATCTCATTGTAATTTTGATTTGCATTTCCCTAATAGGTAGTGATGATGACCATCTTTTCATGTCCTTTTTACCCATTTGTGTTTCTTCTTTGGAGAAGTGTCCTTTCAAGTTGCTTGCCCATTTTTTAAATGGGTTCTTTGTCTTTTTATTTCTGAGATATAGGATTTCTTTATATATACTGGATGTTAGGCTCCTATCAGAAATATGGTTGCAAATATTTTCTCCCATTGTGTAGGCTGCCTTTTTACTTTCTTGATAACCTCCTCTGAGGTGCAAAAGTTTTGATACTGAGGAGCTCCCATTTATCTATTTTTTCTTTCACTGCTCGTGCTTTGGGTGTGAAGTTCATGAAGCCATTTTCTATTCCGAGGTACTGTAGATGTTCCCCTAGGTTATCTTCCAAAGTCTTTATGGTATTAGGTCTTATATTTAGATCTTTGATCTATCTTGACTTGATTTTTGTATAAAGTGTGAGATGGTATTCCTCTCTCATTCTTTTGGCTATGGATATCCAGTTCTCCAAGCACCATCTGTTGAAGAGGCCGTTCTCTCCCAGTTGATTACGGTTACTGACCCTGTCGAATATCATATGACTGTATATGTGAGGATCCATATCACAACTCTCAATTCGGTTCCATTGGTCGCTATGTCTATCCTTGTACCAATACCATGCAGTTTTGACCAATTTAGCTTGGTAGTATGTTTTAAGTTCAGGTAGTGTGATTCCTCTGATTTCTTTTTTTTTTCAATATGTCTTTGGCTATTTAGGGACTCTTGATTTTCTAAGTAAATTCCATAGTTAAATTTTCTGATTCATTAAAAGTGCTGTGTTGATTTTTATTGGGATTGCATTAAATATTTAGATAAGTTTGCGTAGTATGGACATCTTAATGGTGATTCATTTTCTTAGCCATGAACAGGGAATATTCTTCCATTTATTTAATTCTTTTTTCATTTCTTTAACAGTGATGTGTAGTTTCTGTGTATAATAAATTTACAAATTTCGTTAAATTTATTCAGTATTTGATACTTTTTAGCTACAATTCTAAATGGTATTTTTTCTTGATTTCATCCTCAGATTGCTCATTATTGGTATGCAAAAATGCTACTGATTTTTGTGCATTGATCTTATAACCTGCGACTTTACTGAACTCAATTACAAGTTCTTGAAACTTTGTTGTAGAATTCTCAGGGCTTTCTATGTATAGGATCAGTTTGCCTGCAAATAGTGAAATTTTTACTTCTTCCTTTCCAATGTGGATTCCTTTCATATCTTTTTTTGCCTCACTGCTTGAGCAAGTACTTTTAACACAACGTTAAATAAGAGCAGTGATAGTGGACATCCTTGTCTTGGTCCCGATCTTAGAGGGAAAGCTTTTAGGATTTCACCATTGAATATGATGTCAAATGTGTGCTTTTCATATATACCCTTTATCATGTTACGAAAGTGTCCTTCTATTCCTATCTTTTGCAGTGTTTTTTTTTTTTTTT
>JAQZBX010108763.1:0-10524 GCA_029593785.1 Cabassous unicinctus
ACTCACCTGCTGCAGGAAAACTGGGAGCTGCAGGCGGAGCTGCTCCTGCAGCTGGGGGTTCCCCGCGAAGAGTGGCACGTTCACCATCATCTGCCAAGGTGAAGGTGGTAGGGGAGGCCTGGGCCCACCCACCTTAATTCCCCCACAGCCAGACTCCCTCCACCCCTCTATCACCATAGGAAATATGGCCAGCTTTTCCAAGGATCTCAAAGTATCCTGCAGGCCTCAATAGGACAGTGAGAGGAAATGGAACTATACTCTGGACAATGATGAGTATCAGGAGTCAGACGGCTCGGCCCTGGGTCTGATGATGATGATGATGAGGACAGTGATAGCTAATGCTTCCAAGTACATGGTGCATATTATGTGCCATACCTGTTCTAAATACTTTACAGGGATTAACTCATTTAAATCTCACAATAACTCTATGAGATAAAAACTTATTATCACTGTTTTACAGATGAGGAAACTGAAAAGATTAACTCACTTAACTCACACAGGTAGGAAGTAGCAGCACTTAGGATACAAACTCAGGCAGTCTAGCTCCAGAGTCTTTGCTCTTGTTTTCTTTTTTTTATTATTATTTATTTATTTATTTTTTCTTTCTTTTTCGCTCTTGCTCTTGACCACCACAAGACACAGCCCTCAAACAGGGGATACCCTTTCCCCAGCACACTCCCCTTGAGCCAGTTCAATACCTGAGCAGCAAAGTCAGGGTTCTGGGCAAGCGTCTGCATCATGCTGCGCATGTAGGGGGCCGAGATCACATTCTGCATCAGCTGAGGGTTCTCAGAGATCTGCTGGAGGAGAGCCTGCATTTCTGGGCTGTTGAACATCCCTAGGACAAGGGGGGAGTAGAGGGAATGGGAAAGAAGGTCCAGATGGAAACCAGATGCCTAACTTCAATCTACCTTTCTTCAGATACTGAGTGGTTATAAAACTCAGCAAGGCAATGGTAAAATGGGCACCCAAGTACTATGGCATGGGTCCAAGTCTTTCCTGACTCTGAGGTTGTCTCGCCCTGCTCTGGCCTGGCCCCTTTCCCATCTACTCTGCTAAAGACAAGCCAGTTGGAACCTGGTCTGACTCATGCCCCGCTGTACTGTTCCTACCACAAGTTCAGATAATGTTGGAAAGGAGCCACTAAAAACCACCTTGATGTGTCTTAGCAGCAGAGACCCATTGCTCAAACCAAATCCCACTCAGAACCCAAGTAAGTCAATGCCTGTTTGGAGCTGGGGCAAGAGGCCTGGAGCCTCTCCCTTTTGGTCCTCCCTCATCCTGGAGATGGTCCAGACCTCCCAGGACTCAGGAACACAATTTAAAAAACACAGATCAAGCCCAAGTCCCTTATTTTACAAATAAGGACACTGAAGCACAGAGAAGAAAAGGGACTTGCCAAAGCAAGCTGTCCCCCAGGGTACAGAAAAATCAGGGCGTCTACCAAAAAGATCCTCAGGTCCTCATGAACAGCCTTAGAAATGAGGCCTCGCCTAGGGTCGTGCAATGTATAATCTGCACTTCTGTTCACCGCAGTCCTGCACAGCCCACCCCCAGCCTCCTATCTGTCTCTCCCCAGGTCTGCCCTGATTCCTCTTCAACACTCCCCTCCCCAGTCTGACCCGTTTATACTGGACAGGACCCACAGTGCTCAAAGAGCTTAGGAGGTGGGGCCTGGTTTATTCATAAGCCCTTACTTAGATCACGACCAGATATATAAGGACCTGACCAGACCAACCCTCACCCTTTGAGGGGCCTGGCCACTACCCCAGGCTGCAGAGCCCCCTCTGTGGCTTCAGTACAGTCTCACCTTCACGATCCTGGGGCAGTGTGAACCCCATTCAGTCCTGGGGCAGAGGGGCTGCCCTGGTGACCCCTCTAAGCTCCTTCCACCCTAGGACATACCTGACCCCAGGCTAGCCGCATTGATCCCAAAAGGGTTCGAGACTGTCGGGTGCACCTGGCTGGTCCCCGATCCTCCGGTGCCCTCCCCACCGGACCCGGGGGCCTGGGAGGTGGGGGGCGAGGGGCTCCAGGGGTTAGGGAGGGGCTCTCGATTCTCAGTCCGCAGAGGCTGGGAGGACGAGCTGTCGGAGTTCCCGGCCAGGGAAGAGAAGGGATTGTTGCCAAACTGGGAGGAGGGAAAGGTTTCGGGTTAAGGACTGAAACAAATCCGGGGCAAGGGCCAGCCCTTTCCTCTCACCAAATAGCCTCCCCTGCCCCAGGAAAGGGAGAGTGATCTAAGACCTTGGAGGTCCTTAGCTTGGTCTTCCTTCCACCATGGGTAGCTCCCCGCTGGCCCTGGGGCTGGGAGATGGCTGATGCTAATAACTGGATAACTGAATCCCTCAGGTAACTGGATATTTCACATTTCCCCTGGTGGCTCCAAATATTCAGTCTCTAGTCTCCTCCTCTGCGCCCCACAGCATTTTTACATACACGTTTCCCACTGTTTGGTGACATACCTATCTTCCTATAGCTCTGAAGGGGCAGAGACAAGGTCAGATTCACCTTTGCACCCCCAGCCCCTGGCACTAGTAGGTGCTCAATAATTGTTGGCTTGAAGGGATCTGGCTCTCAAACCTAGCTCTCCTACTTCAGCCCTGAACTGTCTCCAGCTCCCTTGTCCAGCTGCTCTGGCTCAATCACAACTCCCCAAAGCCCTCTCCCTCATTTCCCAGGTCCCCTAAGTGGCAATGGAGTCCCACATGGCCAGTCCTCTCGGAGGATGCCCTCCCTTGGCGTTCTCCGCCTTCCGTTGCTTCTCCCACCCAATCGTCCCCTCCCTCCCTGCCCAGCCTATCTCCTCACACTGGCCACTTCAGCTGAACAGGCCTGTTCCCTCCTGCCCCCCTCAGCACTGGGCTCCTCACCATGTTACCCAGGACCATCTTGGGTCTGTACCCCATCGGAGGGAAGGCTGCCCAAAGGCAGCTCCTGAAGCTGCTCCCTGACCATCCAGCACCTAGGGCAGAGCTCTGTACAAGAGGCATGCTCAGGCTTGCTGAGGTTGTCCCAGAGCCCCTTGCCCTTGCTCAGCCTTCCTCAGATCCCTAGAGCTCAGCAGCTCCCTCTCCCCAGCTCCCAGGCTGTCCTGGCCTGAGCACGAGGTATCTGAGCAGCCTCAGCCCCTACCCACAGGGGGCTTCATCTCCAGTCACTTCTCCTGTTTGTTCAAAGAGGCTCACGGGGACTCTCCAGATCTGGGCTGTGGTTCCTTGGCCTTACCAGATGCCTGTTCAGATAACAAGGTTCGCCGGCCAGGGTGCATGCACCATGGTTTCAGTCATTGTCCCTCTTTCAGATTTCCTGTTTCGGTAACTGCCTAGCACCTCACCCCACCTAGTTCTGGACCCTGCTTTGTTCTTCCCGGTAACACCCTATGGACTGAATCCCTTTTCCTGATCTACCCATAGTGAAAACAGCCACCATTTATTGAGCACCGACCATGTGCCTGACACATTCATTCGAATGCTTACAATATTCCTCTAATACACCAGTTCTCAAAGTGTGGTCTGAGGACCGCTGTGAGGTTCAAAACTGTTTTCAAAATTCTAAAACATTATTTTCCTTTTCACTCTCATTCTCTCATGACTGTACAGTGGAGTTTTCCAAAGGCTACATAACGTGACATTGCAAAGGCCTGCATGCAGAATGCACAAGCAGATCTGAGAATCCAGCTGTCTTGTATGAAGCCCGACATTAAAGAGATCTGCAAAAATATAAAACAAAGCCACTCTTTCCTCTAAATTTTTGTTTGTTTTGGAAAATAAAGTTATTTTTCCAAAGGACACGGTATGCATATTAACATTAATGGATGTATTGTTATTTTTAGATGAAATAAGTAATTTTTAAAAATTTGTTTTAATTTTTGATACAGTAAATATAGATCAAGATATCCCTCAAGTTCAAAGGCTCTTTAGGATCCCCAGTAACTTTTAGGAGTAGAAAGGGTCCTGAGACCAAAAAGATTGAGAACTGGCTGCTATAATATCTCCTCTTTGAAAATGAGGAAACTACGACTCAGAAAAGTTAAGCAACTCCCTTAAAATCATACCACTAGAAAATGGTGGAGCTGGTATCTGAACCCAGTTTGTTGATGGCAAATGTGGTTTTCTTTCAGCTAAACCAGTGGTTCTCACACCTTAGTGTGCATCAGAATTAGCTGGAGTGCTTGTTATAAGCTTTTTTCAACTATTTGATTTTTTTTAACCAGGTGCATGCATTACTTTGATAAAAGAAATTTAATTAAATGCCTAAAGTAAAATTTTAAAAATTCTTTAAATATTCACAGTTGATCCCTACAAGCAGTTTCTAAAATTCATCTGAAAGAGCAATGCCAAGAATAACTAGGGTGATGTTGAAAAACATGGGGCTTCACTCTACCAGACACCAAGACAGTTGGTACCAGTGCAGAGGCAGAACACCACCAGTGGAAGAGAACAGCCAGCAAGAGGGGCATGCACTGTGGAGACAGCATGTAGGACAGAGGTGGCGCTGGCAAAGTGTGGGCCACTCATACGTGGTGCTGGCAAGCTGGTTATCCACAAGGAAAAAGTAATGTGAGCGGCTGACCTCACACCTGACTACCGGTTATAGGACTGTGTTTAGCTGTGTGCTGATGAAATGTGTGTTTTTTCTGTATGCATTTTATTCTTCGATAAAACATTTTTAAAATGTTGTTAAAAGAAAAGCAAGTAAAAAATGATCTGAACAGCATGATACCACTTCTATAAGGTTCAAAAATATGCAAAATATTATAGATCGTTTATAGATACATACATGGGTATTAAAAATATAAAGAGATGAATCGGAATGATAAACAGCAACTTCAGGGTAGTAGTTACTTCCGGAGAGGGAAAGGAATAGGTTGGGGAGAAAGAACATGGAGGCTGCAATTCTATCTGTAACGTCGTCTTTGCAAATATTAAATACGTATAGAAAAACAAAAAATCCTAACAACATTAGTTACCTCTGGGGTAGAAAAGAGGTGACTGACAGATGGAAATAGAAGAATCCCTTTTGTATCCCTTTGTTTAGTTTGTAAACCTTTCCATACTTTTTGAATGTCCTTTTGTTTACTTTTTATTACTTCTGAACTTTGAATCAAAATGTACATGTAAATGTACAATACATTCTATATAAATTAAATTTTTAAAAAGAACCAAAAAAAGCACTGAATACATATGGCAACACGTTAGGTTTAGATAAAGTTGGGTGCTGGATACAAAAGAATGCTCTGTTTTTATCTATACTTTTTTAGACACTTGGAAATAATTCACAAAGCATTTTTCAAAGTGCAGATTCCTGAGGCCCAAGCCCAGCAATGGATCCAATAAGCAGTCCAAGGGTAGGGACCAGGAATCTAACAAGCTCCCCGGGTGATTCTGATGCAGGTGCTCTGTGGACCACACTTGAGACATGCTGTGTTAGGGTCAGGTGTGTGACCCCCCAGGCCTGCCCCACCACTTATGTGCCCCTGGTACAAGATATTTGTCAGAATACTGTCGATTCCTTTGGACACTACACCTCATCCACTTCCCCAGTAAACTCTGCTACCTTTCGTGTTAGGGCCTCAGTCCAGTGTTGAGTTGGACCAAACCTGCCTAGGCACTGTGAGAGCCAGCCTTCCAGCCAAGGCCCACCCATCAGGGGGCTGGGGTAAGAAAGAGGAGTAGACAGCACCCCGAGGCTTGCCTGGGTCTGGGGGCAGGGAATCCCGAGCCCAGACAGCCCCTCCCTCTGCCCCAGCCCCTCGCCCCACCTGCTCCCGGGCAGCACTGAACATAGGCTCCTGGATGTCCGTGTACATGCGGCGGAGGGCATTATACCCTCCGGGAATGCTCTCGAGGTTGCTCAGGGCCCGGTCCTGGTTCCGCATCATCTCTTGCATCATGGCTGGATTCCGAGCAAGCTCCATTGTCTGGTGGAGGAGGGAAAGAGAGGATGGGCCCTGGAACCAGCCTAGCACCAAGCCAGGAAAAGGGTGAGGCCTGAGGAAGGGGTCTGCATTAGAGCCAGCGTCCAGGGCCCAGCAACTGTCCCACAGTGGCAGGGAGTAGGGTAAACTGAATTTCCTTCTTTTCCTACAATCTTGGCTCCAACCCTGCCTCCTGGCAGGTATTTTAGCTGGCTTTTCCTGGTGGGGAGACAATAATCCAAGACAAGGTAAGGGCAGCAACTTCCCTCCCTCAGGCCCAGGGGTTCCACAGAAGTGTCATGAGCACTGAGGAAATTGAATAAGAGGGGACCCAAGAGAGGGGAGGAGGCAGAAGAGAAAATTAACACCTATGGAACACCTACCACATAAAGGCACTGGGGCTAAGTACTTTACAAAATTTAATCCCCACAATAACTCTCCCAAGCAGGTATTTCTGTCATTATTTTGCAGATGAGAAAGGCTCAGAGATGTTAACTGACTTTTGGTCTGGGGACATACAGCCAGTTCAGTGGTGGAGCCAGGTTTCAAGGCCACAAAGGTCTGTCTGACCAAGACTACATTGTGATTCACAGTAAATGACCATAAGTTAGGGAGGGAGGGTTTCAAGTTGGGACAATGCTATCAACACCCTTCAATCCCCACCCCAGGTCTTTGACCTGATTACACCTTGAGAAACACTGAGGATGGGGCCAATGGCTCACTCTCAATAAGTGGTGACCTGTGTCAACCCCAGGATAGAGAAGTGCAAGAGAGAAAATGAACATAGCTTCTTCTTGTTCCCAACCAGCTTGGAATACTTTTTCTCTCCACCATCCCTCCCTCCTTCCTTCACACACTCACTTCGTCTAAGAGGTCTTTATGAACCCATACACCCAGGCTCAAGAGGCTTTGATCTCTTGTACGGGTTTTCATATATTCATTCACTAAATATATGTTAAGTGCCTACACTGTGTCAGGCACTGCTCTAGACAGTGAACAAAACACACACTCAAAAATCTCACTTATCTTCTAGGGAGTTTAACACTGGTGTCCACAGCTCTCTGCTGGGGAGATTGTCCATTCTTATCCTTCAAGGGATTGAATTGGCCAAGAGATGGAGCTCCCAAAGACCAATACCAAAACTGCTTCCCCCAGGTCTCTTCCCCAGTGGGCCCTGCCCAGCCACAATACTCCCAAATACTCTACTCTCTTTTACTTCCAGGCGCTGAACTTTATTCTTGTTTTCTTCCCCTGAATTAGTCCTTCTCCTCTTTTGGGTCTCAGCTTGGATGACACTTCCTCTAGGAGGTCTCCTCTAAACCCCAAAATAGGGTCACAAGCCCTTCTCTGTGCTCTCAGGGGATCCTGTACTATCCTTATGATAGCACCAATTACAGTATAATATAATTGACTGTTTACCTATTCCACTTCCCTCTGAGACCAGGAACTCCTGGAAAGCTAGGCCTGTGTATTTTCATCACTGTGCCCTCCAGTGTTCAAACATGGCTGCTGGATGAATGAACATCAGTCAGTCAATCAGTCAATCAATCAATGTAGGACAAGGTAGGAATAGGCTGGGCAGGGCATCCCTGGGCTCCATGTGTCTGCCTCCTATCTGACTCTCATACCCACCTGCCTCATGAGCTCGGGGTTGTTGAGCATGTGGCTAATCTCGGGGTTCCGCTCCATCAGCTGCTGCATCTGAGGGTTGGCCATGATCATGTGACGCATCAGGTCGGGGTTAGACATCATGTCCTGGACCAGGGGATTCTCCATGATCTGCGACAGCATCTCAGGATTGGACATCAGCTGTCTCTGCATCTGCTGCTGCAACTCCATGAAGTTGGCAGAGCCCAGGCCCAGGCTGCCCAGCCCCAGGATGCCCCCAAAGCCAGCTGTGGGGAGGGGGCAGGGTCACAATCTGTTGCAAGAGCCCTCTCTGCACCTGGCCAAAGCCACCAATTTCAGGTCTCTAGAATGGGCCCCATCTGTCCTCTGCTTCTCACATCTTCCTTTCCCACTTACTCCCACAGCCCCAGCTCTGATCCAAGGCTGGCAAGAAGATGTCAGCCTACTAGACCGAGACCTCTTTGACAGCAGAGACTTAAATTACTCCAGAGCTAAGCATAGTACCTAGCCCAGCATGGTACCTAGCCCAGTGACGGCCTACTGAATGAGTAAATATTCCCTGTCTGGCTCTGGCTGGGTCCACCTTTTCCCCAAACTCCCCGGGTCTTCCAATATCCTCACCCAGGCTCTCCATATCCCCAGCCCCACTTCTCCCCTTACTCCTAACACTCAGCCATGTTCCCCTCCTCCAGGAAGCCCTCACACACTGGGCTCCTCCCCAGCTTGGCTCAATTACCAATGCCTGGAACCCTATGTCCAGAAGTCCCCTATCCCTACCAGACCAGGAGCAGGACCACGTTTCTCCCTCCTCCTGGTTCTCCCTCACTCCCCAGCCCAAAATAGGACTGTATTCTCCTTCCTAGGAGCTTACAGAGTATGGAGGCAGGAGCACTGGGGGGGCCCTCCCCAGCCCCGGGGGAGGGACCCCCCCCACTGCTCCTCCGGCTTCCACTGCCAGTATCTGAAGTGGCGCTGCCAGAGGTAGAGGGCTGGGCAGGGGTGGCGGGTGAAGCAGGCGTGGTGGAGGGTGCAGAGGCAGGGTCTGGAGTGGAGGGGGAAGAAGCAGTAGCAGCAGCCGGATCTTGAGCCCTGAGGACAGAGAAAGGAGAATTCAAGTTGGCATGGGGACACCCAGAAGAGGCAAGGCACTGCCTTAATCTCAAATGGTCTCCTGAGAAACCCTGAGGCAGCAGCAGGGGGAAGGGTGGTCAGTAAACCAGGAGAGGGAGGAGCAGCTAGTTATCATCTGTCCTCAGGGCATTCGGGGAGGAGTAAGTCAATTTCCTTTCTCCTAGAGGTGAGATCATAGTGCTGCCTGGCAATAAGTGCAGGAGCCACCTTCCTGGGCCTTGGCATAGGCTCTCCAGGTCTGGTTGAGAGATGGGTGAGAAAGTGTCAAATGGGGGAGAAAGGGGCCCAATCAGAGGCTGGGGCTGCGCATCTTCTAAACTTACTTCTGAGGGGTCTTGATGACCAGGTGCACAGTGAGCCCATCCTTGATTCCATGCTGGTTCAGTGTGTCCCCATCCTTGAGGATCTTGCCGGCAAAGATCAAGACAAGCTGGTCTTGCTGGGCCTTAAACCTCCGGGAGATTTCCTCTTTGAACTGTGATCAAAAGGCAGAGGTCACCGAGAAGGCTGCTGGCCTACACCCACCGGGACCCTGCCTCTTCTCCAAGAGCCTCTGCATTCCCTTGCTCCCACTCTAGTCGTGCCACAAAGCTCTTTCTGCAGTCTCTTCTCCACCCCTCCCGTTGCAATAAGCAGCTCTTTTCTTAACCAAGAAGATGGACCAGTGAGAGGGTCCTCTCTCAGCTCCATCCCAAAGTCTCCCACCCTAGAAGCCCTGGCTGCTATCTGCTATCCCACCTTCAATATCTCCACCCAGCCCCCGGTGAGGGTGCTGCCCGGGCAGCCCTCCCCATCCCAACTCCTTCAACAGCTTTAGACCCAGGCCCTGTCTCCCCTCAGCCTTTTCTTCTCAGACCCCAAGTTTCTATCTTTCTTTATTCCCAGTTTCTGCTTCAGCATTCTTTGAACCACAATAACAAATAGCACTTGATATTCCACCAGTTAACAATCTAAGTCCCATGAGATCCTTATTAATTATTATCTCCTTAGAAAGCTGAGAAAATGAAGGATCAGAGAAATTAGGCATTTTGCTCCGGGCAGAATGGGACTCAGGCCTTGACACCAAAGCCAATGCTGCTAAGGACTCAAACATACTTCTCAGTTAAAGCTCATTTCCAATTCAGCTTTGCAGGGAAAGGGATTTTAATTCTGAAATGGGGTCATTTTATAAGGTTGGGGGTGGGGCAGTGATGGCAGCAACGGCTGGCCTGGGGAGTTAGACTCCCCAAACTATCAGCACTCCCCAACACAAAATAACATTCACGCTAAGGAAAACCAGTGCACTTGCTAAGCAAAAGCAGCTTCCAGAGTCCCTCTCTTCCAACCAGATGGCCTATCTTAAGCCCCGCCTATGTGAAATTTTGGAGCAGCCAGTGAGGGTGAGAAACATAGGCAATATTCCCTCATTCCCTTATTCAACAAATTTTTTATTGAGCACCTACTGTACACTGCGTATATCCTAGAGGAGGTGAGAACCAAAGGAAACCAGTTCGATTTCTCGATTTAAAAGAGTGGGAGAAATCTGGGCAGAGGAAAATCCTGCCCCCACCGCCCCAGGTTTTCTCCCAAGATGCTGGGCCTCCTCTGAGGCACACAGGAGGCACCCGGGGCTCTCCTGCGCCCCGTGCCCGTTCTCCTGGTTCAGCACCTTGCCTGGACCCCCCTACTCTACCTTGGCGCCTCGAACCCCGACCCGTAACCGGGGCGCACACTCCTCTTAAAGCCCGGTTCTTCCCCCTTCTCTGTGCAAGGTGCCCCCCTCCACCACGCCCCCAGCCCTGGCCCCACGGCCAACCCCGGCCCCCGCGCCCCAGCACGCACCACGCTCTCCGGATCTACCCTCG
>JAQZBX010108764.1:0-10524 GCA_029593785.1 Cabassous unicinctus
CACTTAGAGAGAGGAGGTACCCTCCTGAAGGTCACAAAGCTGGAAAACGGTAAATCGGAAATTTAAATTAGGCTTGTCTGACTCAAAAGCCTGTTCTGAAAGTGTTAAATGCTGAGACAAGCGTTCTGGGCTGAGAAGGAGTTCCTCTTCCAGCCACATCCCTGAAACTTGGAGCAGTGATTTGTAAGATATGAAGGACAAATAATTAAATGAAAATTATGTGCAAATGAAAACTCAGAGAAGTGTGGAGGAAACGAATTTCATACACGCAAAAGGTTTGGTGGAAGTGTTGTGAGATATCATTACTTAACGTCATTATGCTTCATTATTGATGCTTCACAGTCCTAATTTTATATTTATTTGTGGCTTTCTGAAGAAACACAGTCTCTTTTTGATATGAAAGTCATGCTGACAAAACAAGATTGATTAAAGTTTCTAATTATCTGTCATCACAGCATGACCAGTGGCAAATGAAATGCATTGGTTTGTTTCTTCCATCAAAAATAGAGAGCTCCCTAATACAAGACACAAGGCTCTTCTGGTTCACTCAAGTGCCCAGTATAAACCCTCAAGCAGAGGAAAAAATGGGCAGGTAACATCACATGGCCTCCTAGCAAAGTTGATTTTCCATTGACAATACAATTACCCAAGGTTCACAAGAACTCCAGAAAGTCTCCCAATGGAGATGTCTTATAGAATAATTATCATCTCCCTGTCTCCATTTGGCCCCACTAACTGTGTCTGAGAACAGTGATATCTGCCCTTCACATGCCTCTAGACAATGCTATTGAAATTCTATGCATGTGTATTATTTAGGACAACACTTGCTGCTATAACAAATAAACCCACAAAGTTTCAGTGGCTTATCACGAAATAAAGCTATTTCTTGTTCAAGTAACAGTTCAATGCAGGTGTCCCTGCTTGGTCAGCAACCTTCCACAAGGTGATTCAGAGACCCGGGCTCATCCATCTTGCAGGAGGCCCATCCTCTCTGGCTCAGAGTTCGCAGAATCCAGCCAGTGAATAGAGCAAAAGAGGATGGAGAAGACACAACCGCTTTTTAACCTCCTGGCCTGGAAATGGCATTTAAGTCACAGTTCATTGGCAGGAACCCATCATCTAGATGCCAGAGGGAGTAGGCAACACTTTCCCCTAAATCTCTCATCTCTGTGTCAGAACAGACTTTCGGTGGGCAGTTAGCCATCTTACCACTGTTCTCTTTTTTGCCATCAATAGCCGCATGCACCCTTTTTCCACACATAGAATATACTCACCCACTTCCCAGAAGAGACAACCCAAAGCCTCATCCATAATTCCGTCCATTGCAAAGTATAGGAATTGACTGACGAACAGCCATTGCCATCTAGTTCTTAAGAAGCTCTTCATGATATGTGAGTTATGCACCCAAATAAAAATTATCTGCCCTTCATACACTCAATATATGTAGTGGAGAAGCAAGGACCAGAGAACAACAATTTAGAAAAGCAAAACAAAGCAAACAACCTCCCATTCTTCCCTGTGGTAAAGCAAAATCCAGCACATACTTAGAAACATCCAACCTCTTCGCCCAGAGCTACAGCCTTAGAAGTACTAAGTCTGCTTTCCAAGTTATTGCAAGCAATGCATTACCTAATGTTTGTCCATTGCAGAACATGGACCTGTGCCTTTTCAGCTTCCGATATCAGTATCCTCAAAGCCCAGCACCCAAATGCCAAGTCCCTATCACATACATTAGGCTTTTTGTAATGCCACCACTTCTCATCAGGGAGGCACTGAAAGAGGGAATGCTTCTGCAGAAAAAAAGCTTCCTCTTTTTACACTGAGCAGAATTCTGAAAATGCATCAAATTGGTATTAGAAGGAAGTCACTTAGAAATGTTATATGAACGAAGCAGGCTAAGTGTAAAGATATTTTGTAGAGTGGTTTTATTGACTTCTTAGAAACAAAGAAGCAATGAAACCTCATTCTTTCTTCCAATCTGTGGTTTGATAATTTTATATGATTTCAAGGACCGTTTATAAACAAATGCAATCAGTTGGTAGCAAATCTCCCACTCTACGCATGTCAATATTGTCCAGGGTATGTTCATGAAGAGCCTGTAGATGCATCCCAAATATGCTGCTCTTTACAAACCCTTTTTCAGAACCCACAGTTAGACTTCCTTCACTGTGGCAAAGCATTAGGAATTGAAATTCTATGCACATGTACTATTAAGGACACCACTTGCTACTATAACAAATAAGCCCATAAAGTTTAAGTTTTTAATTCCCACAAACTTGACCTGCTTTCCAAGATATCCATTACCAAGTCTGATGAGTAAAATGGATCATCAGAGCACTACTATGTGGGGGTAAAAAATATGGGGTGTATTTTAGCATGGAAATGCAAATAATCTGTGTATATCAGGTAGAGCTTTGTAAAAAAAATAAATAAATAAGCACCACCAGGTGGGAATTGGGGCATATATACATTATTGTTTTTTTATATCATGAAAAAGGTTTAAAGAGTGATGTAACATATACTTGTGAATGTACCACCCAGTTTAAGAACTAAAACATTACAAATAAATTTGAAGTCCCCCAAGTACCACTGTCTCCAATCCCGGTACCTCCTCACCTCCCTCCATGCTGGCTCAGAATCGCTAACGCTCTTCACTTGGGGTCTATCATTCCCATAGGTGACTTTAAACTTTGACAACATGTGTGTTTAAATGACATATAGCATTGTTTTCCATATTCTTGAACGTTAAACAAATGATACATTATAGTCATCCTTCTACAACTTGCTTTTAACATTCAATTTGTAAGATTTATCCATGTTGACAGATGTAGCTCTAGTTCATTTTTCACTTTCATTTGGTGATCCACTATAGGAATATACTATAATTTATTGATCTATTCTCCTGCTTTTTGTTTCTAATTTGTCACAATTACACACATATCTGCTACAAACATTTTTGTATATACCTCCTTGAGCCATCTCTGTATTTTAAGAACTCACAGGTGATTCTGCTGTTCCAGCTAGAGTCAAGAACTGATGTTTGAGTCCAGTGGTTCTTGAAATGTGGCCCCTAGACCAGCAGCATCCATCTCTGCTGGGAATTTGTTAGAAATTCAAATTCCACGGCCCACCCCAGACTTACTGAATCAGAAAATGAGGGGTTGGGTAATGCCTTCCAGGTGACTGATTTATCACCACTAACATTTGAGAACTACCGCTCTAAGCGACTGTAACGATGCTTCTTATTTTGCACGTTGTGTAACATTCTTTTGAACCCAAATCAAAATTTCCAAAACGTCTGTGCAATGAGTGTATCAGTGGAACAAATGCAGAAACTTTCATTGAGTGCTTCAAAATGCTATATGCATTTTAATGAAATATACTGTGGCCTATCAAAGAGCATTGAAAATCAAAATGCATAATACAAATTAGTAATAGTCGACGTGGTAAATTTGTTTTAAAACATAGTCATGTTACTTTATAAGTCACAACTCACGAATCTAAAGACAACAGCCAGAGAACACAGAAATACAAGGGCATAAAGTCATTTCAGTCAAGTGTAAGTGTTAAAAAACACCCAAGAGCATCTGAGGCATTAAATATATTTCTGAATGAGTCTCAATATCATCAGCCATATGGCATGGAATTGATTTCCACTGTATTTCAACGTGTACTCTTGCTTGCATTCTGACTGTCTGGACTGCTTAAAATTCAACGCTCATGAAACACACAAACAAAAAGTCCTATCAGGGTTTTTCGGTAACACATGTACGATGGTTAATTTTACATGGCAACTCGGCTCTGTCACGGTGTCTAGTAGTTTGGTCAAAACGGCCCCCACAATCATGTGCACCAATTCCCTATAATTGTACACATCTTTCTCCTGTTGGTTCTGTTTCTCTGGAGAACTGGAGAACCCTGGATGATACAGCATGGCGGCTTTCTGAGCTAAGATGCGAGGAGAACAGGGTGAGGAAAAGTACCAGCCAGGTCAATAGTGGAACCTCAGCAGGCCAGGCATGACCCTGCACCCAAGGGGACTTGGCTTTTTCTCAGCACAATTCAGGAAGGTCTTTGGTGTGATTTGAGGGTGAATGGCGTTCATACAATCAATGCTGGCACAGAAATCCACAGATGGCCAGTAGTTTTTCTCTGGTATAGGATCTGCTCAAATGGCAGGGAGGGGAGCTGACAAGAGTAAGGAATGTCCTCATCCTGACGAGAGGCTGGGGTTGCTGGAAGGACTGAGAATCAGAAGCAGGTGGAATCTCAAGTCTTAGGAAAGGGGAAATCAAGCACAGAACTCAGATTAACAAATGGGTGGTGGTTTGACGATGGGATCATGGTGGGACCAGGTAGGCAGTCCTGGGGCATCCTTTCAAGGGTCAGGGCAGCCCAAAGAATAACTCAAAACTAAGTCTTTGCCTGGAGGGACAGAGCAGTGTAAGTGCCTGTGGTCTCAATCAGGCGTGGCTCAGGAACATGGGTAAGTGAGAGGGTGGGCTGAATCTGTGTGGGAGCATCAGTAGAACCAGATAGGAGGGGCTGAGGAAGGCAGGCCCTGGGGAAATGAGGAAGGAATCAACAGAAAGAACTTATGGAGAATAAAAAATATGTCAAATGTTTCATTTACTGGCCTTGGCCTGTGCTCTCTTTTCCCAAGGGATTTATGAAATAAGTAGTCCAATTCCCTGCCCTTGAGGGAATGAGGTGAGTGGAAGGGGGGCCTTCTGAACTCAGGGAGCTGGTGAGAGCCAGAGAGCAGATGCTGCAAGTCCCATCATGCAAGGGGTGCCAAGGTCAGGGCCAGGACAGCAGTTCAGTTCATATTGAAAAGAGTGGAGCCAGGGAAGTAGATGTGGCTCAAGCGACTGAGCTCCCACCTACCACATGGGAGGTCCCTGGTTCAGTTCCCAGTGCCTCCTAAAGACAACAGTGAGCTGGAGCAACAGGCAGGTACAGCAAGATGACACAACAAGAGACACAAGAAGGAAAACATAACGAGAGACACAACAAAGCAGAGAACGGAAGTGGCTCAAGCAATTAGGCACCTCCCTCCCACATAGGAGGTCCCGGGTTCAGTTCCCGGTGCCTCCTAAAGAAACAAGGAAGATGAACAGACACAGCAAGTGCAAACAACAAGGGGGTGGGGAGAAATAAATAAATAATAAATTAAAAAAAAAAAAAAGAGTGGAGCCGAAATAAAATGGGAGAAGGGAGAACGTGCTTAAGGACCCAGGAGAACTGAGAGTGGTGAGGAGTTAAAAAGACAAGCTGGAGGTGTTCTGGATAAACTCTGTGTACCAAGGCCAATGTCCTCCATGTGTGTGAACTGAGGGCAGTAACTGCAGCCATTCAGTGTGGACAATAACCTCCTTAGTCACGCTGGATCAAAATGGACGGAAATGGGCTTGGTGATAAAAATCCTGGACTCAGAAACCTGAAGAGAATAGCGTCCTTATTAAGAAGGCTTCCACCTGCCACCCCCCACCCCGTCTCCAGGCAGGCTTCAGCTCTCACGTAATCCCGGCAGATATTGGACCTAGAAAACTGGATACTATGGGAGAAGTTTGACAAGAATAGAAATGCCAGGATTTCTTTCACTGAGTCCTAAATAAACAAAGGTCCAACTCACAAAGCAGACTCTAACTCATTTGCAAATCTAACTTATGCAAAATTACCAGTGACCAGAGGTGGATTTTATTACCCATCTCTCAACAACTTTCTACCGTGACAACGCCAGAAACCTTTGGACTGCTCTGTGTTTGTTGAGCTGAACTCAACTGAACCCACATCGGAAACCAAATGTTTATCGAGAACTTTCTGAATGCCAAGCTGGGGGCTCAAACCTGAGGAGAGAGAAGGTAAGTTAGAACAAGCCTCTTCCCTGGAGGAGCCGAGCATCAAACAAGGCAGAGAAACAAACCCACAGATCACTCCCAAATCGTGTGGTTGACTCAGGAAACATTTATGTCAAGATGGGGGTCTTCTCTGCCACTCCCACCCCCACTCCCACAAGAAGCTTCTGATTCTGTGGTAACTTCCCCAAAGTGTCGTACAGACATCTGAAAACAGGGCATTTGCAAAAGGAATATTTATTACTACACTGGCGTCGCAGTTTAATGCTATTTGCTTAAGAGCAGAAGCTACATTAAGTTGGGTACATTGTGAACATAGCAAACTCTTAAGTGGTCTCTTAAATGATGGCATTTTATCCTGAGCCCTTTATTATTTTTCTCTAATTGTTTTCATTGCTCACACACAGGGATCTTCACTGTGGGCCCAGAAATGGGATCACACCGACTTCCCTAACTAAGAAAAAAAAAAAAAGATCCGCTATGACCTTCTCTAGAAGCAGGCTCAAAACAAACCTGTTTTGTTTTTTATGAGGACAAACGATGTCCAATAACCAACACCCGTGTATTTCCATTCACATTGCCTGGGTCTCCTGTAGATAAGATACAAAATGGTGGCAAGAACCAAGACTCACCTTGTGCCTTAGACTGTTGAGGAGATGTAATCCCATAACTTCCACTGTCATTTTACTTATTAGTAAACTAACAAACCCCTCAGATCATATTTTTGTCATTCTGAAGATAGAAATGAAATTGCATTCTCCTCTGACTCTGAAGGGGAACGTGTCATACACATGTACAACGTCAGCTCAAATCCTGCCCTTAACCTTCTCCAAGGCCAGGAGCCTTAGGCAAGCCTGGCTGGCTCCAGACAACGAAAGCAGAGTCAAAGGTGGGCACTGGATGACTCTCCTGTGGCTGTGGAACAAGGCACCACCAACCAGGTGGCTCAAAACAACATAAATTCATGCTCTCCCAGTTCTGGAGGCCAGAAATCCACAGCCAATGTCACTGGGCCAAAATCAAGGTGTCGACAAGGCTGCACTCCTTCCGGAGGCTCGAGGGGAAAATCTGTTCCTGGCCTCTCTCAACTTCTGGTAGCTTCCAGCAGTGCTGGGCTTGAGGCAGCATCACCCCAATGTCCGCCTCTATTTTCTCATGGTGTGTGTATCAAATCTCCATCTGCCTCCCTCATAAGGACATTTGTGATGACATTTAAGGCCCACCCAGATAATACAGGATGACCTCATCTCTATCACACCTGCGAAGACCCTCTTCCCAACTATAGCAACATTTACAGGTTCCAGTAATCAGGACCTGAAATATATATTTGGGGGGTGGAGGATTATTCTGTCTAGCACGCCAGCATCCCCCATGAGATTAGGCTGAGGCTGGGACTCCAGAAATCAAACTGTTCTTTGCTCACTTACTTTTCCTACCTTTGGCTTCTGCCCCTCCCTAATCAGATGCCTCAGCCTGGCCTAACATAGTACCACATCAGGGAAGAGAAAAATGATAAATTTGTGTTGCATTGTTCTAAGCCACCAAGTGTGTGATGCTCTGTTACAGCAGCAGTAGAAAACTAATATACCTGGGCTATAATTTAGTCCACAGAGTTTGCTCCTCTCCAAGGTAATGATGATGGGCATCCTCAGGAGAATGTAAACTTTCTGGTCTGGGGCATCCAGCTGCGCACCAGCAGGCCCAGGACAATCACCTGAAGACAGGTGCAGTTGTGAGCAGTTAGGAGGGAAGCATGGACAAGTTACAGAAAGTCACACTGAGCCAGGAAAGGGAGTCTGGGCAAGGCACCAACACCCTCTGTCCCAGGGCATTTGCTTCCCACCCAGAGGCTCAGCTCTACCTCCGTCCCTGGCTTTAGGCAGGTGGGATTAGGGAGCTCCAGCCCAGTATTCCAGGACCAGCATTGAGTATCCCTCTGCAGCCTGGGTCCCTGCCTTGTGACATAGTATTTGTCTCTCTGGAGCCAGTATCTGGCAGGGCTCTAACCATCTCTCCAGACTATCCCATTTCAGGGGCAGGAATTGGGTCCTGGAAATTCAGGCTGGTGCCCAAGCACCTACTACCTTCTTATAGATTTCCCTGATGCCAACTACCTGCCTCAGTTTCTCTCCATTCCCATCTTCTGCACATGCTCTGCCCAGCTTCCTGACTGAGGGGCAACCCTGGCTCTCCGAGTTAGATGTACAGATATAGACTTCTTCCCCAGTCTACCACCAGCTGACCACTGGCTTACACTTTGGATCACTTGTTCAGGCTGTTGAACTGGAATTCTTCTCAGCACTTGCAGCTATCGTGCTGGAACAGTGTAGGCATTCAATAAATAGTCACTAAATGCATGAATTGTTTAATTGATCCCAATCACATTCACCTCAGCAGGTGGGAAGTACTTCCACATTCTGACCTCCCCAGGCTGCCTCAAAGTACATTCGTTTAAGCCATTCTCAGCTACCTCTTCAGACACAACATTATCCAGCAGTGAGATATTGGATAAATGACTAAGAATCCATAATTCTGTAACTCCTGCACTGCAGGCCCAGGTCATATGTGGCAGCAAAGGAAGAGAAGTACACAGCTTTCCAAGTCAATAAAGAAGATAAGATCATTCCCCATTTTCAACTGTTATTAAAAATTCTTGTTAAGAAAAACAGACTCTGGCTCTTGGTGGCTTCAAAGCCTTACAAAGTAAATGAAGGGAAGTGGATGTGGCTCAAGTGACTGGGTTCCCATCTACCATATTGGAGGTCCAGGGTTTGATTCCCAGAGCCTCCTGGTGAATCAAACTGCACAGAGTGCTAGCCCACACAGGAGAGCTGGCCCATGCAGGAGAGCTGGTGCAGCAAGATGACGCAACAAAGAGAGACACAGAGGAGAGACAATAAAAGACAGCAGACCAGGGAGCTGAGGTGGCACAAGAGATTGAGCGCCTCTCTCCCACTCTGGAAGGTCCCAGGCTTAGTTCCCAGTGCTGCGTAAAGAGAAGACAAGCAGACACAGAAGAACACACAGCGAATGGACACAAAAAACAGACAGCGAGCACAAAAACAAGGGTGGGGGGTAGGGGCGGGAATAAATAAATAAATAAATCTTTAAAAAAAAAAGGTAAATGGAATGTTAGGAAACATTCCTGCTTAGGTATATTTTCCCTAAGAAGCAGTTCAGCTCTAAACTTGCCTAGATCTGCATATCCTCTGCTCCCCGCCAGCCCTCCCTCCCTCCACTTCCCATCCCCATATGTCTTTCCTTTCTTCTTAAGTTCACCCACTTGCCTTCCTCTTCTGCCTCTAGTTCAACATCATCATAGCATTCCAAAACCCTAACCTAAACACAGATAAATTTGGGATAAAGAGATAAGACCACTGTCATAGATGCCAGAGCTGCTATAACAAATACCACGGACTGGTTGACTTAACCAACAGGAATTTACTGTCTCACAGTGTTGGAGACGAGAAGTCCAAATTTGAGGAGCTGGCAGGATCATGCTTTCTCTACCATCCACGGTGTTCTGTGGTGGCTTTGCCAACAACACGCAGCTCGCCCTCTGCCTCCATCACATGGCCGTAACTTCCCCATCTGTCTCCTGACGCTGCGTCCAAAAGGTCCCATTTATAAATGAGTTCACAGCCACAGGAGCAGGGGTTAGGGTTTAAACGTATTGTTGTGGAGTACACGATCCAATCTATAACAATCACTATCCATTTTTGAGGTGTCACTATACACAAAGGCCACGAACCAATCAAAGATAGAAGAGTAGGGGGCATTCTCATTTCCTGTTCCTCGATAGATGTAGCAGTTTGGCATTGTTTATGAATTCCAAAAATAATTATTGGATTATGCTTGTAAACTGGTCTGTCTGAAGTTTCACTTTTACTTAATTAAATTAGTATTAGTTCTTTGACTGGGCCATGTTAGTAGCGGGTGGGACTCACAGATAAAAAACATGACAAAGGACAGTTTGGAGTTTTTGGCTGAAGTCTGGGAAGTAAGCACACAGAGGAGCAGAGCAGCTGAGCCAGAGAGAATCGAGCCCTGGGAGAGAGACAGAGCTAGTCGCCTGATAGTCTACAGCTGGCCTTGTGGAGGGGGGGTGGGGCACCTGAGCCCAGAGAGAAACTAGCCCAGGGAAGAGAGGAGCCTAGGAAGCCTGAACCCTGGCAGATGCAGCAGCTGTCTTGCTCAAACACGTGGCAATAGACTTTGGTGAGGGAAATAACTTACGCTTTATGGCCTGGTAACTGTAAGCTTCTACCCCAAATAAATACACTTTATAAAAACCAACCAGGAAGCGGGTGTGGCTCAGTGGATAGAGCCCCCGTTTACCATATGGGAGGCCCGGGTTCGCGTCCCGAGGCCTCCTTGTGAGGGCATGCCAGCCTGAGCGGTGCGGTGGGCTGATGCAGCAACCTCACGGCAGGAAGCAGGTGTGGTGCAATGGATAGAGCACCTGTTTACCATATGAGAGGCCCCGGGTTCACTTCCCGGCGCCTCCTTGTGAGGGCAGGCCGGCTCGCGCGGCGCCGTGGGCTGATGCGGCAAGACCTCACAGCAAGGAGGAGATAAGCAGACACAGAGAAGACACGCATCGAATAGACACAGCAGCACAAACAGCAAGGGGGGGATAAATAAAATAAAATCAATAAATCTTTAA
>JAQZBX010108765.1:0-10522 GCA_029593785.1 Cabassous unicinctus
ACAAATCATGAAAACCAGACATGAAAAAGAGGGGCTTTATTATCAAATACCACTGAAACGAAAAGGACTATAAGAGGATACCACAAACAAATGTACACTAATAAATTAGATAACCTAGATGAAATGGACACATTTTTAGAAACACACAAACTACATACATTGACTAAAGCAAAAATAAAAGATCTCAACAAACCAATTACTGGTAAAGAGATTGAATCAGTAATCAAAACCTCCCAAAAACGAAAAGCCCAGGACCAGATGGCTTAACAGGGGAATTTTACCAAACATTCCTAGAAGACTTACCGCCAATTCTTCTCAAACTCTGACAAAAATGTGAAGAGCAGGAAATACTCCCTAATTTATTCTATAAGGGCAACATTACCCTCATACTAAAGTCAGATAAAGATACCACAAGAAAAGAAAACTATAGACCAATATCTCGTAAGAATATAGATACAAAAATCCTCAAAAAAAAATACTAGCAAACTGAATCCCATAGCATATTAAAAGATTTATACAACATAAGCAAGTGGGACTTATCCCTAGTATGCAAAGTTAGTTCAGCTTAAGAAAATCAATTAATGTAATACATTACATTAATATATTAATGAAGTTAAAAAAACACACACGATCATCTCAATTGTTGCAGAAAAGACAGACAAAATCCAGCACCCCTTACTGATAAAAACACTTAGATCACTAGAGATAGATGGAAATTTCATTAATATGATAAAGGGCATATTCGAAAAGTACATAAAAAGTACATAGCTAACCACCTGACAATGGGAAAGACTGAAAGCTTTCCCTCTAAGATCAGGAAAAAAACAAGGATGCTCACTGTGACCTCTGTTATTAAACCTTGTACTAGAAGTTCTTACCAGAGCAATTAGGCAAGAAAAAGAAATAAAAGGCATCCAAATTGGAAAGGAAGAAGTAAAACTTCCCCAGTTTGCAGATGACATGATCCTATGTACAGAACATCCTGAAAAATCCACAATAAAGCTCTTAGAGCCAATAAACAAATTTAGCAAAGTGACAGGGTACAAGAACAACACCCAAAAATCAGCAGTGTTTATATAAACAAGCAATGAATAATCAGAAGAAATCAAGAAAAATATTCCATTCACAACAGCAAATACAAGAATCAAATACCTAGGAATAAATCTAACCAAGCATGTTAAGGACATACACAGAAAACTAAAAAACACTGCTAAAAATATTCAAAGAAGACCTAAATAAATGGAAGGACATTCCTTGTTCAAGGATTGGAAGACTAAATACTGTTAAGACATCAATCCTACCCAAAGCAATTTATAGATTCAACGCAACCCCAATCAAAATTCCAACAACCTTCTGTGCAGAAATGGGAAAGCCAATCATCAAATTCATATGGAAGTGTAAGGGGCCCCAAATAGCTAAAGCTATCTTGAAAAAGAAGAACAAAGTCCAAAGACTCACACTTCCCAATCTTAAAACTTATTACAAAGTCACAATAATCAAGACAGCATGATATTGGCACAAGGACAGCCATATAGCCGAATATTTGCACACTAATGTTCATAGTGACATAATTCACAATTGCCACAAGATGGAAGCAATCCAAGTGCCTATCAACCGAAGAATAGCTAAATAAAATGT
The DNA here is from genome assembly GCA_029593785.1 of Cabassous unicinctus. Classification (NCBI taxonomy): domain Eukaryota; kingdom Metazoa; phylum Chordata; class Mammalia; order Cingulata; family Chlamyphoridae; genus Cabassous; species Cabassous unicinctus. The sequence goes on from JAQZBX010108765.1 coordinate 1,639, forward strand.
GGTATATACATACAATGGAATATTATTCAGCCATAAAAAGGAATGAAGTCCTGATACATGCAACAATTTGGATGAATCTTGAAGATATATTGACTGAAAAAAGCCAGACACAAAAGGGCAAATATTGTGTTATCTCACTGATTTGAAACAATTAGGATAAGCAAAGTCAATGAGTCAGAATTTCGAATAAAGCTTACCAAGGAATGGGGTGGGGATAGGGAATGGGAAGTTATGGCTTAAAATGTACAGAGTTCCTATTTGGAATGATGGAAATGCTTTGGTAATGGATGGTGGTGATGGTAGCACAACATTGTTAACATAATTAACAACTCTAGATTATATAACTGAATGTGATTGAAAGGGGAAATATTAGAATGTGATTAAAAGGGGAAATGTTTATTATGGTAACAATAAATTTTTTAAAAATCCATCAAAGTACACTACACAGTGATCTCTAAGTTAAACCATGGACTATAGTTAATAGTACAATTATCAAAATGCGCTGTCATAAATTGTAATAAAAGTTCCATACTAATGCAAGGTGTTAATAATGTGTGGTATATGGATATCCTGTATTTTATATATAATTGTTCTGTAAACCCACAACCTCTCTAATAAAGAAAAAAAATTTCAAACTGCATTTTTTTTTTTGCAGAAATGGACAAGCTGATCCTAAAATTCAAATGGAAATGCAAGGATGCCAAATAGTCAAAATAACATTGAAAAAAAATAACAAAATTGGAGGACTTATACTATCCTATTTCAAAACTTTCTACAAAGCTATAGTAATCAAAATAGTATAGTATTGCCACAAGGAGAGACATATAGATTAATGGAATGGAATTGAGAGTCTAGAGATAAGCCCATACACCTACGGTCAATTAATTTTCAACAAAGTTGCCAAGACCATTCACTGGGGAAAGAAGAGTCTTTTCAACAAATGCTACTAGGACAAATTGATACTCATGTGCAAAAGAATAAATTTGGAGTCTCTATTAGTCAGGATTCTCCAAATAATCAGATATTTATATATATGTGTATGTATGTATGTATGTGTGTATATATATATACATATACATACATATATATATATATATATATATCCTATCATATATACATACATTTAAGAGATTTATTATAAGAAATTGACTCACACAATGATGGGGGATGGCAAATCAAATTCCATAGGGCAGGTCACATGCTGGAAACTTCACTAAAGGTAATTCTGAAGTCTGGCAAGTTGAAATTCCATAGGGTAAGCCACAAGCTAGAAACTCTGAAAATGGCTGAAGTTGAGTCTGAATTCCCCAGGGGAAGCTGGCTGACTGAAGTTAAAGCAGAAATTCTTCCTTATGACCTCTGACCTCTGAAATTGTCAGTTCTGGCTTTTTAGAACTCCAACTGATTTCTAAGGGCAATTTCCTTTGTTGATTGTAGTAGTAATCAGCCATAAATGCCATCAACTGATTATAGATGTAAATCCATCTACAAAATATCCTCACAGTAACAATCAGGCCAGTGCTTGTTTTAACAAAAACAACTGCACACCATAACCTAGCTAAATTGACACATGAAAGTAACCATCACAGACCCCTACCTGCCAACATACAAAAATTAACTTAAAATGAACCAAAGACCCCAATGTAAGAGCTAAAACTAGAAAATTCTTAGAAGGACAAATACGTGTAAAACTTTGTGTCCTCAGATTAGGCAGCAGTTTCTTAGGTAAGACACCAAAGGCACAAGCAACCAAATAAAAGAACTGATAAATTAGACTTCATCAAAATTAAAAACTTTTGGGCAACTTATGCTATCAAGAAAGTTAAAAACAAAACAAAACAAAACATAGAATTGTACAACAGAAACAGTGGACCCTAGTATAAACTATGGACTAGAGTTAATAATACAATTATAATAATATTGTTTCAACAATTGTAACAAAGTTACCACACTAATGCAAAATGTTAAAGTAGGGAAAGCTGTATTTGTGAGTGGGGTATAGCGGAACTATATTTTCTGCATAATTTTTCTGTAAACCTACAACTTCTTTAATAAAAATAATATACTGAACTCTAGGATTAAATATATTTTCCCACCCTGTCGGAGGCAACTCTCCATGGAAGCAATCTCCATGGGGGAGATTCATAGCACTGAGTAGCGGAGATAAATTTATAATCCCTATGGTCAGACCTCATCACAAGAGACAAAAGGGGGAGCTGGGCCAAGACATGTTCAGCTTTTTCTTCTCAATTTTATTAACTTGGTAAGTTATTTGACCTTCCTTGGGGCACAGTGAGTAAAAGAGTGGAGGGCATTCAGGTGTGTTACACAGATTGAGCTTGCTTCACATGGAAGGAAACATCAGGAGTGGCAAACATCCCATGCCAAGAGTGTTCAGCTCATTATGAATCTTTATTAAATTATCCTACACCATGGGAGCACATTTGCTAGACAAATTTCATATGTGTAAATCTGCGTGTAATGTTTACATCCCACCAAGACTACCTTCTATACAGATAACATATTTCTTGATATTCAAGAAAAGATATGCGTGGCCTGCTGCCTGCAGGCTCTGATGATCCTTCCTTAGGAAGTAAAAGTCAGGAGCCCATGCCTCCACAAGACTCCAACCAGCAATGACAGCATGTAGGCTCCTTGTAACCATGATCTTGGTGTTTGAGGCCATCTTCCCTTTAAAGGCATAATCAGAATAGGAAGTTATATTGTGTAGTCTCCAGAGTGCCAGAAGAAAGATATAGGCTAATGACAGCCAGAGCTAGTCAATTAAGCAATGTCTAGATAATGCTAATGTCATTATCTCAGCCAATGGAGGGCATGATAAAGCAAGGACATGCAGTTTTGAAGACAAAGATGTAATATATAGGCATTTAGAAACAGGTGGTTCATTTTTGAGTTAGCAATTATGATGCTAGATTTTTTATCTTGTGGATCTTTCAGAACTACCATTCCTCTCAAATTAATACTCTCAAAACTGCTCTCTTCTTTATAACTCCAACTGCTGTTTCCTTGTCATTTGGGAATTGTCTCTCTGACTACCTACAAGCTTTTAGGTGCTTTCCTAGGATGTCTAACTTCTCTGAAACACAAAGAAGAATTCTTTCCCACCTGTTATCCCTTGGAAGTAAGAAAAAGTTCTTCACTGTGCAACAAAAATGACTTTTGCATTACAGTTTTACTATTTTCTGAAGCAGTTACCTCTGAATTGGTAATAGAAAAAAAAATTTTTAATTACAGATTAAAGATTAGAAGAGAATGTCATCTATCCTTCTAGTGTGGGTGATTATAGAGCAGGGCTTCTTAACCTTTTCTGTTTCCATGGACCCCTTTGCCAGTCAGGTGAAAACCATGGACCCCTTACTAAGTCCACACTATACTGTGTATTATTTAATAAATATATCACACCCTCATCAAAAAGTCCCAATAAGAATAATGTTTTTTTGAATTTCAATTCATGCTCATGGATCCCTTGTTAAGAACTCCTGTTATAGAGTGATAGGGATTTTGTTGGTAAAAGCAGTATAGCGGTTCTCTTTTTAATTATCTGAGATGTTCAGGTGACTATCTCAAAGATGACTGGACACTGACCACAGGAAAAAGTCATGTACAAGATCATTCAATGAATAAGACTGCTGGGACTTAAATTTTTATCAATAAAAAAATTTCTCTGTTAACATAAAAACTTTAGTACTGCTGAGGAAGCCACATCATGTTCAGCAGCCTGTAAAATGGGCATAACTTGGATAGAGTCATAGATGATTAAAGCTGGAAGATTTTATTGGGTCATCCTATGTATCCTCACTCGTGGTAAGAACAACAGCCCTGGTAAGTTCTTAGGAACTGGGCGATCCTAGTCCTCAGCCCCAAAACCATTGTTTTCAAAAAAGTAAATATTTAGAAAATTTTATCTTATATATTATCCAATCCCTTCTATTATCTATGAATTGCCCTAGTTGTGTCTTTTGAAACAACAAAAACAACTCAATTATTTTGCTAACAAGATGGGTATTCTGTCTCCCTAAGTTTTCTCTTCTCCAAGCCAAATAGTCTCTGTTAAGACAGTAAGTGACTCAGATGGTAGATTCATCATCAGCCTGATTGGTTTCTTTCTCAATCGGTAAATATTTCCACGAAATAAAAAGTTCCTTGGGAAAAACTTTTTCCACAAATTTGGTTTTTATTAACTCCATTTTATCTCATTAATTTTATTTCTTCAGTGTCTAAGCGAAGCAGATATCTGTTTTTCTGGTATTCCTGACAACCTTTTCCTTTAATTTTGGTAATAACTATCCCAATTTTTCTGATATTTCCCTTGGGGAGCCAACCTTACCATATTCTAACTCAGTATCAATTCCAGTAAGGCTGTCCCCTCCTATCAAATCAAGAAGCAGACATAGGAGTCAAACCACGTCAATGTTTGAGCTAGCTGAAAAGGGAAATTTCCTTTAAGCTGGTTGGTAAGAAACCTGAAGCTGCCCCTCTTTGGGAGATCCTGCTTGAGAATGAAGTCAAACTTAGGAAACTAGAACAAAGAGGCTGAAAGAAACAGTATCCCAATTATCATCATAAAGTTCTGTCTAAAGCTAGATTTGCTGTCTTAGCCTCCCAGTTACATAAACTAGTCAATTTTCCTTTTCAATTGTTGAAGACAGCCTGGGTAGCATTTCTGTTGATTTCCTCCAAAAGTTTCCTAATATACTTGGTGTACTGATATTTTTTTTCTTTCATATCTATAGCTATATCTCTACCTATATCTACCTATATCTCTACCTGTATCTATGTATCTTACTATCTATACATATCCTTGTATATATATGTGTGTGTGTATATGTATGTATATATGACTTCTGGTGCACAAAATTAGATTTATCTTACTTCTCCATTTGTGACATTGTATCATTACTGCAATTCAAACTTGGGCCTCTTTCTGTGTTTTATTTTATTTGACATGTTCCTCAAAGTCACTGTTCTTGTGTGTGTATGCTCCCACTCCATCTCCTACAACATTCAGATTTATATACAGCAAATCAATGTAAAATATTAAGCAATACTTTGTATGTTTTATTTTATTTACATAAACAGTATTGAGTTATACATCTATTCAACTTATTGTCAATAGCATTTTGATCAATTCCCATTAATACATGTACATTTAGTTCATTTCCTTGAGTACTGTGTAGTAGGGCTTCATATGAATATTTTATACTTTATTTATTTTTCTCATACTTATTGATTTCTAGTTTGTTTTCAACTCTTTGCTACTTGAAACAATGCTATCATTAATAATATTCTTATGTGTTTCTTTACGTACCTGGGCAAGCTATTTTCTCAAGTATACACTTAACAGTGGAATTGCTGGGTCTTACGATATGCACATATTCAATTTCTCTCAATGCTGCCAAATTATTCTTCAAAACAGCTGCACCATTTTCCCTTCCACCGAAATGTATGTAGGTTCCTACTTCCCCACATCTTCTCTTACCCTTAGTTTATCTTGTCTTGGCATTCTTTCCTCCCCACTGATCACATATTAATCTTGGAAATCATTTGCATTATTTGGGTTTTGTTTTCTGATTTGTTGGTCATGACTATGATTATACTTTGTCCCCTCAGAAAGCAATTTTCTCCAACCAGTCTCAGGTAGTGACTGACTGCCTGCATTATTTCTTATTTAATTCCATTTGAAATTTGACACTATCTTTTCAAGGAACAGAAGAACAACTGTATAAACGGTGCAATTTCCTGTGATAGCATATCCTAAAAACCTATGAAAGAAGATCTTCAGACTTCTCAAACTCTTGCTAACAGCATTTTTCTCTAAATGATCTTTTGTGATTTATCATTTTTATTGAATGATTCCCTTGCACCTCATTTCCTTCACTGTACATAATGCTATTTGACCATGTGTAACATAAATTCCCCTAGCAAAGGAAAAATAAAAGCAGCAGGAAAAATTAATTTCACTTTTCCAACAATCACTTCACATCTGCTTTTGCTGCAGACAAGTGTAAGGGTTCCAAGATTCCCAACCAGTCTGGGGGTCTAGGGCATGTTCCCCTATTATCTCGGAAGAGAAACAAAGAAATAACCCATCTTGTTAAACACTCATTCAGATGCCTCTCTTGAGGTGATGGGCTTCCTACATAAAGTGCCAATTGAAACCAGCCCTGTCATAGAGATTGTGCAAAATATGAACAGTGCTAAATACCTTAAAGTAAATCGATTTCCACTGAAAGTGTTCTAACCTCCTTTTAGGTCAAGAAATAGCAATTTTCCCAGCTTGCTGTAACCTGAGAATTAATCCTAAGAGGCAGGTGTGCACTGCATACCTCATTTGCTCCAAGAAATTTATTGAAAATGCTTTCATACAGAACTCTCTTTGCAACCCTTTTCCCTCCCGACAAGTTGAGGTGTGGTTCTTAGGCGACTGAGTGATTACTGTTTGGGGTTATTCTTTCACCTAAAGATTGTTAATCTGTTACTTTCTGTATAAAGAAAGTTAGATTAGACTCAACTAAACTTTGCCTGTACTAAAAATGGAAGAGCAACCTGCATTTTTTCCTCTAATTTCACTCTTCTTTAAATAAATAAGCAACCATTTCAGAATCTAGGCAGGGCTCACACTGCAGGAAAATATCTTGACTTTCTTCACTGGGTCCTGAAATAATTTTACGAATAAAAGCTTGTCTTTTAGCTTTGAAGCACCCAGTCAAGTGTGTATCAACCTGTGGGATGAGGTGCTGGTCATATGAAATCAGCCAGTTTTTTGACCTTCCTAGATTCTCAGATGACTTTTCTTCTCTCTGGCACATTATGTCATTCTTTCCCCTCTGATTAGTGATGCAGTTATTGATCACTAATATAATTCTCTGTTTCTGGTCAAGGGAGACTTTATGCTGACAGATTGCTTGGGAGAAGAAATGGGAACAATTATTTATTTAAAACAGGGGTTCTTAACCTTTTTTGTTCCACAGACCCCTTTGCCAGTCAGGTGAAATGAATACTAAGGTAATTTATTATTGCATACATTCATAAATGAAGGAAATGCTAGATTTCAGTTAGAGGTCAGAGAAAATAAAGATAAGTTGATTTTTTTTCAATTCAAACTCACGGACCACCCCCCCCCACTGAAATCTTTCCACGGACCCCTTAGGGGTCTGTGGACCCCTGGTTAAGAAGCCCTGACTTAGAAGGATGACTCAACTCTCACTCAAATTTTCATTTATTTTTTTTACTGGCCTAGCCAAAATTCTGAAATGACGTCCTTAGAAGGATAAGGGGGCAAAAAGACACAAGTTCTCTCTGCTTTTTGCTGTCAGTTGCAACTTTCTTCTTCAAGGAAGAATAACTCATCCCTGGTCCATAAGGAGGAATCCAGCAGAATGAGGAATATATGTTGCACCTGGGAAAATAGAATGTGAAAAACAATGAACTAAGGGCAATAAGATAGTTATTCTCCAAAGCAACTGGGGAGATAAAGAATTGCAAGTCCAAATAAATAATGGCTATTTTTATATGGTAGATGACAGTAGTGTACTGTAATTTTTAAAAAACAAAAGACACAGCCCTGCTCTCAATGCAGCACCACCAAGACCCAGAAGTATGGCTCACTCCAATCATGACACAAGTTATTATAAGTCTCTGGAATAATGCTGACTCCACATGTGTAAATCTAGCCCTAATGCAACTTCTAAGCACTTAAAGTGAATGATCGGTACTATCAGGGACAAAATTTGGTTAAATGTAGGCACTGACACAAAGACACATGTTTGGCAATGGCAATATTTGATGGAACATATCGAGTTCCCCATCCTGAGTTCTTGAATTAAAACAGCACTATGATTAAGGTTGCAGGCTCAGATTCTAGAATGCCTAGACTCAACCTTTAGTCCCACCTTGCATTAGCCTGAACTTCAGAAAATGTATTTAACCATATTGTTCCTCAGTTCCTCCTCTGAAACATGGTATGATGACAATAGTAGCTGTTTTGTAGGGTTCCTGTGAGGACTGTAGTCACAGATACATGAAAAACTCTTATACTAGCTAGAATTTATTAAATAAACACATAATAAATGCTAGCAATTTATATAATTATTAGGTAATATTGAGTATTGGTGATTTGGAGAAGGATTTCCAAAAACATATGGATCAGATTCTTTTGGGTAATGACAGAATAAAGATGGATCACAGACATTTGCTCCCCAAACACATAACCACATCAACCAGAGCACAACAAAAATTCACTAAAAGCAACTAAAGAAAGGGGCACATTGAATTATATAAATGTTAAGAAGTAGCCACTGGAAGAAAAAACTGAAGATTCTAGAATATCACTGCAAGTCTCATAATCTCCCATCTCCCTCCTACCACCAAAGAGCCATTCTGGCAAAAAGGGAAAAAGGAAAATACCTGAGAACTTTCATTAATATACCCAAAATTGGGTATGAAGTGAACTTAGTGGTACCTGAATCTTTTCATCATTTAACTTTGGGGATAGTTAAGTGAATCACTAGCGTGAAACCACTAAAATGGAAAAACTGAACAAACAGGGCTGACCTTTGCGGTTGGGAATGAGCTTGCTAGGTAATCTCAATAAATTAGGGAAGGGATCTTAAACATAAGGATTTCCCCACACATGAGGATAGATTACAATCTCTTGACTAAACCATGTGAAACCTGAAATGGAACCTCTGATGGAATTTCAGAAGAGAAAGCCAAGTCCAGATATCCTAACAATGCTCTTTGCCACAGATAAAGTTATGATAACTTGCTCCCAGGAGATAGGGAATGAACCTCTTTTTAAATTGGTTTCCTGCCCAGATCTAACTTTTACTTTGCAATACCTATATTTACCTAACGACAAAGT
>JAQZBX010108766.1:0-10525 GCA_029593785.1 Cabassous unicinctus
TTCCTCACCACACTAGACACTGTTAATGTCTGTTTCTGAACCTCTCTCCCTTGTCACACATCTACCAACTAATAATGGGAATTTTATTTTCCAAACTTTACATTACAAACATGTGTGTAGTGGGTTAATATTATAGGCTTTTTCCTATATCTATACTCCTTCCTTAAGACTTGTCACTGATATCCTGAAACACAAGAATGGCACAGTAATGGATTTATATAAATGTTCAAAATAGCAAATAGAAAGATCAAAAATGGTGATACCTTGTAAACACATTTGTGAGAATAAAAAAAAAAACAAACAACTAATGTTCAGCAGCCAAGTTAGTGTGAAGTAGGCATTAAAGTCAAAATAAGCAACTTTATCTCCCTTGAGGAAATATTTTGTTATGAACAGGCTATGAACCAGATTTCCAAATCCTCTCAAATAATTGTGCCATCTAATAAGTCATTCTTCCTTGCTATACTTCAATTCTCTCTCTGTAAAAGAGGAGTTCAATTTCAATATTACTAAAATCCTTGCCAGCTACCACATTGTATCTCTATACATACTTATGATTCTAATGCTGTTTAAACTAATCCCACTATTGGACTGATTTTTCTTTTTATTTCTGCTGAATGTGCTTACTTCTTCTTTCACAATAAAAACTCTTTCATATCAAATTATACCATTTTTCATTTATATCAGGGAAATTATTTCACACATATGTGGATTTTTTACTCATATTTTGACAAGAAAACAAGAATATTTCCATCAGCTATAACAGAATCACCTGCAGGAGAGGTTTTGAAATATTACTCTGGCAGTTAATCTTAGTTGAATGTCAATAAAAAACACTTTCACTCATGTAGGTTCTTTGTTTTTCTTTATTATCCACATAAGTGACAAAAGTGCATGACTGCAGGTGGGGTAATAATTCAGCCTCACCACAGTCCTTGATAAAATGGACAGAGATTGGAACAATGCATTTAATCTAAAATAATCTGTGAGAAACTGATTGCTCCAGAGTACTAAGTCTTTGAATCCATATGTGTGGTACATCTCACATATACCGAGATATTCTATAAATTTTCTCAGTAATATTTTAATTAATGATACTGTGTTTTATAAATCATTCAAAACCATTCTTTAGTCAGAAAAAAATTCCTATATCTTATATTTTAATGGGTTGTAAATGGTTCTTGTATTTCATTTCACATTTGTTAATTGTTAGCATGTAGTATAAAAATTGAATTTCATTTTTATTTTGTACACTCTGACATCCTAAATTACTAATTCATTCTAAATTTTTAAATAAATGTAACAGTGGTTTTTACATACCCAGTCATATCCTCTAAAATACATACAGTTTTCTTTTCTTTTATCAACATTTATGTTTTTTTCTCTAATTTATGATGAGAAAGGACATACTTTCCCTGGTCTCTATTCAGAATAAAGTTTCAGTCACTCAAAATTATGCATAATGGATATATAGTGGTGCCAATTCATCCTTGGCTGCTCACTGAAGACTTTCCTTCATTTATAACTTTGAGAGTATTCTTACATTCCCTTCAAAGTTTGCTGTATGGATAATGATTTCAGATGATTTTTACTGAAAAACTTTTATAATATGAATTATCCAGCAGCCTCCCTAGGGGCTTGGTCCTACTACTAAAGACGTTACTCACTTATTTTTGTTTTAATGGTTATGCCTATTGTAGCAGCTTGATATTATTACAAATTCCAAAAAGAGATATTGATTATATTTGTTAACTGGTCTGTTTCCCCCAGCATGATACCTTTTGATTGATATAAATTTAAAACCTTTACATTTACTTGATTAAATCAAGATTAGGGCTTTGATTTGACTACATCATTAGGGCATGCAGGGTTAAGACACCCCACCCTTGGCGGGCTATATAAATGGATGCTCAATCAAGGAAAACACAAAAAGATGTGCACAGGGGAAGAGAGAGAACTCAATAGATATGGAAGAGGAGAGACTTGATGCTGTGGCCCCTGGGAGAGATGAGACATTTGCCTGATAGTTTGCAGCTGAGAGAACAGAGCAGCTGAGCCCTGTGCAACCCTACAGTTGAGATAGAAATAAGCTGGGCCCATGGAGCCTTAAGAGAAAAGAGAAGTCTGAACCTTTGCAGATAAAGCCTACAATCTCCCTTCAACACATGGCAACAAACTTTGGTGAAAAAAGTAACCTTGAGTTGGATTCTTTAGGGTCTTCTAACTGTAAGCTTCTACCCCAAATAAATTCTCTTTATAAAAGCCAACATATTTCTGGTACTTTGCATCAGTATCCCTTTAGCTGACTAAAACAGAATTTGGTACTGAGACAATGGAGTACACTCTGATGCAATTACCAAAAAAGCTGGAATGGTTTAATAAATGGGTAAGGGGTACTTTTATTTTGGAAAAATTCTGAGACACTTGATGGAAAAAGCCTAGATTGCTTTGAAAATACTGTTGGTAGGAATATGGGTGACAAATACTATTTGTTGAGGCCTTAGAAATAGTAAATGATGAAATTAATATTGGAAACTGGATGAAAGGCAACTGTGATTTAAAGTCACAGAAAACTTAGGAAGATTGACTCCTGATTTTGTATGGAAGGCAGAATTTGAAAATTATGAATTTGGAAATTTAGCCAAGGAGATTTCCAAATTAAATGTGAAAAATTAAGCCTGGCTTCTCCTTGCAGCTTATAGTAAATGTTAAAGGAAAGAGGTAAGTTGATAACAGAATTGTTGGGCACAAAGAAACCAGAAACGAATTCTGGAAATTTCAAGCCTCTGGAAAACAAGCCCCCAGATAATATGAGGAATCAACTAAACTTGGAACTTGTAAGTCAGGATTGAAAATGCAGTTATCCAGGAAAGACTTTTGGAAAGTCTTTCGTCTGATGGCTTGAACCCCTGCTTCCTGCATGCTAAACCAAGAAGCTTTTTGAGAGAGCTATATGAATAAAACCACTGAAAGCCTGGACTAAAAGGGCCATGGAGGAAGACATGAAAGGGAAAACTGCTTTAAGAGGAAAATCATGGAGGCTGAGTTCTGGAATTGCGAAATCTCCTTGGACCAAGAGAGGAACCTCACCTATGTGTACAGAGAGGGTGCGGTTGCCCCAGCAGTTGAAGAGGGTGGATGGTCCAGCCCACTGTTCAGGGAGAGTTTTGTTACCCCAGGCTACAGAGAGGGTGTGGCACATTGCCCAAGGGTTAGGGAAAGTGAGTTTAATATCCCATAGGTCTTAGAAGGGTGGGTCTGTCCCCCATCGATTAGGGATGGCCAGGTGACTAACTCATTGCTCTGAGAGGGTTGGGCTTGTACTTCAGAGATTAGGGAAAATGTTGCCTCCACCTCACTCTACTATGGGGTTTGAGACTGTACCCTAAAGTTTGAGGAAGGTGTGGCCTTCACCACAATGTTCTTGGACAGAGGTATCTGGAGCTCAGTCACCCCCGAGATACTTGATGAGTGGGAACCAAAAAAATGGCTGTTGGGCAAGCCTGTGAAAATAGTGAGCCCCCATGAGGCCCCAAGGATGAGAAGAAACCGTCATCTTAAGAATGAATCTCAGACTTTGAAACCTAATGAAGTATGCCCCGCAGGGTTTCAGAACTATAGGGGATCAGTGACTCATGTTTCCTTCCCCAATTCTCATTATGGTAATGCAAATGTTTATCCTTTGTCTGTATATTTGAATATTGGAAGCAGGTAAATTAATTGTATGTTTCACAGTTATACAGCCAGAGCAGATAAACTTTATTTCTATAACTGAGTCACTGTGATGTGATTTTGTACTTTGCATTGTTACGTATTTAAGGGTTTTTGTCCTTTGAATATTGTATTGTCTTTTCTGGAATTCAGAGGTTGGAATGTAGCAGTTTGATATTATATATGAATTCTAAAAAAGATATTTGATTATATTTTAAACTGATCTGTACCTCTGGACAAGAAACCCTTTGATTTTTATTAGATTCAGCCAAGATGTCTATCATTAAATTATGTTAAGATTAGGGCTTTGATTTGACCACATCATTAAGGTGGCTCAGATTGATTCCCTTTGTGGGCTACATAAACAGACATTCAATCAAGGAGACACACAGAAGTAAATACACAGAAGAATACAGAGGAAGAAAGACAGCTTCATAGACAAGGCAGAGGCTCCGGGAAGAGAGATGAGCCATTTAACTGATAGTTTACAGGTGACCTTACGAAAAGAACAGAGCAGTTGAGCCCAAAAAGGAATGAGCCCTAGGAAAAGAGACAAGGCCTATGCCAGCCTACTGCTGAGATCAGAGGAAGCTGGACCCCTGGAGTCTTATGAGGGGAGAAGAAGACTGAACCCTTGTAGATGTTGTCTGCCATCTTGCTTTAACAGTGGCAGCAAAGTTTGGTAAGGAAGTAATCTTGAGTTGGACTGTTTAGGGCCTTGTAACTGTAAGCTTTTACCTCAAATAAATACCCTTTTTAAAAGCCAACAGATTTCTGGTAATTTGCATCAGTACCCCTTTCGCTGACTAATACACCTCTCATTTCCTCTAAGGCCATAAGAATGGGTGAAAGCTTTCCCACATAAGTAACATAGGGTATATCTCCAACATGAATCCTCTCATATTGTCTAAGGCCAGATCAACTGGTGATGAGTTTCCTATATAAATGGCATTCATATGGTTTCTTCCCAGTGTGAGTTTTCTCATGTTCTCTAAAATAAGAACATTTACTGAAGGCTTGCCCTCATATATGATATTCAAACTTTCAAGTGTTGTTTCCATTGTACTGTTTATGGATACAGGTTTGAATAAAGGTTTTACTCTTAAGATAATATTCATATTATTTACTTCTAGTGTGAATTGGTTTAGAGTGAATAAAAGATGAGTGGTCAATGATGGCTTTTCAAAAGAGTTTGCAAGAATAGGGATTCCTTCCGTTTTGAATTGACATATGTTGAGGGACATCTTCTTGTAAATCTTTACATGTATAGGAATTGTTTGGAACATGAGCTCCCAATGCTATAATGCTAAATGATCTTTCCTGCAAATATGCCATATGACTATCATTTTTTTAATGCCACATTCCCTGCCTGAACTACAGTTTTAGATAAATCCTATTCCTTCTCTCCAACATTCCTCTCCTTGCTCCTACTGAGAATGTATATCTAATTTGGAGGCTTAATATCCTGTTGTTTTCACTACTGTGGTCTAACGCATTAGGACTCTCAACCAATGAGACCAGATGATTTAACCTCTCCAGCATTATATCTCTGATGTGTCCAGCATGGCCCACCATACCTGAGTGAAGTCTATAATTACATTGTTCAATTTCACTAACCCCAGTGGCTGTATTGTCAATAATGCATATGACAGCTGTATGCCTCTGAAATTTTAGCACAACCAGAAAAGAAGTAGTTGAGCAAAGGTGGATGGAGCACCAGTAATCCAAAAGCCATTGCTGGCTCCTCTGTAGGTCCCATGGGAATGAAGTGTTTCCTCCCTCTGGAATGATTTTGAATTAAAAAGTAAGAGTTGATTCATCTTTATAAAAAAGATAGGCAGTGCATATTTAAGCTGATTTTACCCGATATAGCAATGTTAAATATATAAGTGAGATAGCAGAATTGCCATATGGCCAAATACTTTTAAACACAGCCTTTTAACTTGCTTCTTATTTATATTTTGTCTTTCATAGACATATCACAGAAGCGAATTTCCAACTTTATATGGAATCAAGTAAATAACAATTAAAATCTCAGTGCAATACTTCAACTCATCTGCAGAACAACTAAAATGAGGATAATCAGAGTTAACAAATATTGGTGAGTACATGGAAAAGCTATACCAATCACACATTATTGGTACAGGTTAAAACTATATCAAACCTATTTGGAAAGCTCTATGGAATTGTCTTCTATAGCGGAACATATATACAACATAGAAAAATTCAATAATTGGATTTCTAGTTTTATCCAAGACAGTGAATGATTATCCACCAAAGGCATGTACAAAAATATTCACAGTAGCATTATTTACAATAAAATAAATCTTCAAACTACTCAAGTTTAAGTTTCTATCAACACATTACATAATATTTGAGGACTATTTTGCATATCTTTAATAATATTTTAGAATTGCACGCCATAAAGCCTATATCACAAGCATCACCACAGCCAGAGACAATATATAAATGGATGGGTGTGAATGAGTTCCAAAAAAGTTTTTAGGGCCATATTTTAAATCACTGGTATAGATTAAGTAATCTGGGTTAAGTAAATGGTATGTTGGACTACTACACAGCAGTGAGAATGAAGAATGACCATAACAAAAACATGGAGGAATATCATTCACATATGCTTTAGTGAAAGAATATACAGACATAATTATTTACAAACAGTATGATTTCACTTCCACTTAGTGAAAAATATACAGACTAATCTCTTATATTAGACATCAATTTTTGCTGATGTATTGATTTGGACGTGCTTGGTAATATCCTGTCTTATGCTATGGGTTCTGGGTAGATCCATATTTTCATTTGTGAAAAATCACTTAATGAGTACTATCATATGGTTATTTTCTAAAAGGTTTCCAAAAACAAATACTATTTATTACCATATTGTAAGCAATTGTTGGATTCCATTATTTCATTAATCTTTAGTAGTTTCTTATATACAATAAGTATTCAAATATATTTGTGTGGCTGGAGGACAGAAAATTATGTTCTCAAAGTAAATCCATTCTTGTGGTTGTAAGTCTGTAAGTGGGACTCTTTGATTAGGTTACTTTTGTTAAGGGCCTTTTCATTAGGTTACTTCAGTAAGGTATGGCCCAAGATGTTTCTTAATTTTCTTACTAGAGTCCTTTATACACAGATAAACACCGAGAGAAAGCCACGGAAGCCAGGTGAAAGAAACAAAACCCAGAATGGAAGGAAATACCAGTAGAAACTGCTATATACCTTGTTATGTGTCTAGGATTGCCAACAGCCAGTCTTTGAGGAGAAAGGATTGCTTGTTGATGCCTTAATTTGGTCATTTTCATGGCCTCAGAACTGTAAACTTGTAAACCAATAAATCCCTATTGTAAAAGCCAACCAATTTCTGCCATATTGCATTTTGACTCCCTAGCAAATTAATACACTTTGCAAATTTAATGTACAGTAAAACTTTCAGAGAATATGTCAATCAATAATTATTATTATTCTTTCTGTTACTAAAATTGTGCTCCATCTCTTGTACCAAAAATACCTTTATCAACACATGAGCATTTTTAGTCAATCATCATCAGTAGTGACACTAAATGCAATTTGTTACTATTAATAATATCATACAGTGAGCTCTGTTTCTAACAATCCAACCTTCAGTTTCTGAAGAAGGAGGTCTTGTATGTAGACAGTTAACCACATAGTATTATTTTAGCAGGAGCAGAGTAGCATGGAAAGCCTTAAACCTTGACGTATTTCTCATGTGCTTTCCTCTCATGCCTAAATTATTCCTAAAGACATTGATTTCAATTATAAGAGTGTCATTCTGAAGTAAAACCCAAATCCCTTTGCTAGGCCAATTATGATATCCAATTTGTAATAATGATATATCTATGGAAGCTCATGTTTTAATGGGAAGAGCTGGAGACAAGTTGGACTACATGATGTGTAGAAGCAATTGTATTTAGGAAGCTTAATCCGGATCCTGCCTAAACAGAGTTCACCAAGGGATTTGACATCCCTGGAGGAGGGTAAGTACCTAAAGAAAAAAAGAGATTGGAAAAGAATCAGAGAAAGTTGAACAAAGACAAGGTCACCTCCTCCAAATATGCATTAGGTAAGTAGATAATGAAAGCAAAGCTCTTGTGTAACACAAATTGATCACTTCTGGTGGAAATTTTTAACAGTTACTCAGGTGGTTTAAGCTTCCCTTCAACATTATTTCCCACAGGAATAAATTTCATATTTAATAAAGGGATCTTTACATAAAGAATGTAATGAAATATCAAAAGGCATTAAAATTGTCACCTAAATCACTTCTCTCAAAATTAAAAATAGTAACGCAATCATACAGTAATTGTCCTTTTGTGTCTGGCTTGCTGTGTTACCATGAAACAAATATATTGTGTAAATTTTGTATTTTACAAAAATAGATATATATGTGCCCAGTATATTTAATTGAGAAATGTATGTTTCTTTTTAGTTTTTTGTTTTTTTTTGTTTTATTGTGGGTAAAAATCACATTTTTCACAATACAAACCAATATTTGTAAAATGATATATAGATTTATATGTGTATATGTGCATTTGCTTACATATTTGTTATTTTTTTCATATATATTTTAAAAAATGCTTAGATTACATAAATGTTACACAAAAATTACAGGGATTCCCATGATCTCCACCTCCCATACCTCCCATAACATCTCACATAAACATCTTTCATTAGTGTGGCACATCACCTGCAATGGATATACACATCTTGGGGCTTTGCCACTAAGCATAGACCACAGTTCACATCGTAGAACACACTCTCTCCCACACAGTTCTGCATGGTATATGCTGATGTAAAATGGCCTATATCCATCACCACAACGTCACTCAGGACAACCTCCAAGCCCTGAAAAAGCACCTGTATTACAACTGCCCTTCTCCTCCCCTCCTTGAAAGCATCTAGTGGCCACTGGCTCCACCTCACTGTTATAATTTCTCCCATTGCTTGAATCACAATATATTTACAACAGAATACCATTAAGTCCACTCTAGCCCATAGCTCTTCCCCCAATCCTGAGGGGACAGGAATGTTGATGTCCACTCCACCTCCAAGTGAGAGTGGGCTTATATACCATGAATACAGTGGATGGGATTATCCTACCTTCAACTGCAGTCTCTCTCCATTCCCTGGGATGGCTGTTGTCCATCGTCTCCTCACCAGGTGACTTGGGTGACTCCATTGAGCTGTAGATTAGGAGTTGCAGCTCCACCGATACTCCAGGCACAGCTGGCACATAGGCTGGCCAGAGGCTCCAGTCTCTGGAAGTACACTTACAAACTCCAACCTCACATATAGGTTTGAATAGAAGGGACTGATGGACCATGTGCAAGGAGGACTTATTTGAGTCCAACTCTGTCACTCTCATGAGCACAGATTCCAAAGTAGAGCCCACCGATAAGGCATCAATCTCTGGGGCTATATCCCCTTATATAGAACCTGGGTGTCTCCAGAGCACTCAGGAGCCCCTCTGTGTGGGGTGATATTCACTTTGGTGTTCTATGAGATCCTACTGAGGTGTGTATAAGTGTTACCTCTGGGGTGACCTCCCGACTCTCTTTAAAGTCTCTTAGCCACATGAACTCATTTGTCTTTACCTTTTCCCCCTTTAATTCAAGGTCTTTTTCCAGTCGTGTTTCCAGTTGGCATTTGGTATTAATCCCTCATTGCCAGGGAGGCTCATTCCTGGGAATCATGTCCCACGTTGGAGGGAAGGTAATGCATTCATATGCTGAATTTGGCTTAGAGAGAGGCCACATTTGAGCAACAAGGAGGCTCTCAGATGGCAACCCTTAGGCACCCCATAACAGTTGGCCAAGTTTAAATTACAAAAGCAAAGGCTCATAAGGCTAGTCATTAATAACAAGAACATAACAGTGGGCTATCCTCTTTTACCAGACACTGCCCCTGCACTCAGGAGACTGTTGCTGCTCCCTTGGACAATGTTGCAGAGATCTCCAGGCTGGGAATTCTGTATTGCCTCATTTACTGAGTGATTGTTTACCCACCATGACCATGCCCCATCCCTCGATCATTTGAACAATTTTATATACCTTTCATGTATATTCAGATGAACTTACTCTCAAGAATCCCCCATAGCAGACACCCCCCACCAATGATCCTCTGCAGCCCCCATTGTAACCCTACTGTGATCTAAACCTTCCTTGAAGATAAAGCCCATATAATAACCAAATACAATTAATAATAAAATGAAATAATAATGATAAGCTTGAATGCAAGAGATAAAATTGGGACAATCTAAAAAAGAAAATGGGGGAAAAAAAGGAATTTTTTTTTTGTTAATTTTTTTTTTCTCCTTTTATCACTGCATTATTGGATGTCCAGTCTATACTGTGGCACCTTCCCCCTCTCACTCCCCATTGTCTCCCAAATCTTCATTTAGTTTTCAAAGAAGTTTTAGGTCACAGCAAAGTCACACACGGAATATTAGAGTTTCCCATATACTCAACCTCCTTCCCAATTCCTCAGCCCATATTAAAATCTTTTTTTGCGTGTGTGGGTGGTAGCATTGTTATAACTGTTATACAGATAGTGAAACACCGCTACTAAACATTGTCAATGGTTTTCAATATACTTTACAATTTAGACGGTACAGTTTAATAATTTTTTATGATATTTACCATGTCCTGTGTCCGTTACAGTAAGGTAATGAAAAGCATTTCCCATGACGACTAAATTCCCGGTTTGATCTTTTCTGTTCCTTCTTCCCCATCCCCCTGGGACATATGACACTCCCCTGTCTTCACACATGGGATGA
>JAQZBX010108767.1:0-10525 GCA_029593785.1 Cabassous unicinctus
TATGTTAAATCTTTAGCTTTGCCTGTCTCCTGATATCTGAGCAAGAGGTACATAAATTTTTCTAAAATTATAAGTTATGGTACAATGCTTTAATATTTAAGCCATGCTGGGTTGTTCTAATACTACACTTTGTCCTCTAAAAGAGCAAGGTGACTTTCAAGGCATTTGTTTGGACTGCTCCAGGTATGTGACAGAATTGTTTCAATTGTCCACATCTTTAGGTGAAATACATCTAATAATTGGAAATAAGGGTTTATAGGCTCTAATAGCTACTGGGACCACCTTCTCTGTCTTAAATCTCACCATGTTCATTAATCCTCTGCACCAGAGTACAGAAACCATTCAAATGATGGAAGTTTCCAGGAAACCCATAACTGTCTTTAATTCTCCCTATTCTGTTTCACTTAGCACATTTATAAGACACTAATAAATTTTCACTATCCCCTCTATCCTAATTTACCTTTCTGGAAGTGGTTCCTTTGATTATTGTAAGCACACTTTCTCCTAAAAGGTGGAAATTAATTTCACACTCCTTGAACCATATTCAACAGACCAGGCTAAGGAATCAATTCCCATGCCTAATCCTAATTTTTCATGTGAAGAAGGGAAATTTAACCACCACCCTCTTTTGGATACTATTTCTACCCTTTTAACGTCCACACCTCAACTCATATGGGCCACATTCTTTCTGCTTCACCTATCTCTGCCCACAGGGCCTACTCTAGACCTTGACTGAATTCAAAGACTTCTAAATTTCCCGTTCTCAAAACCAATTGTCAAATAAGAGGATTCTTAGGTTTTGCAGGATGTCATAAAAATTTGTTTCCTAATATATCTTTGATGGCTCAGGCTTTATATGCCATCTTTAAGCTTACCTAACTGAGCCCCTTAAATTGGGTCAAATTAGTCAAAGTTCCTTCAATGAAATAAAACATAGTTGGCTGGAAATCGTGCTCTGGGCAATCTAGTTACAAATTACCCTTTTTACTCCTTGTCTATGAACAAGAAGAGAGTATCTTAGGCTTGCTTACACAAAAGCAGAGACCAACATAGACTTCTAAGATATTATAGCCAGCAGTCAGTTGCCTTAGCCAATGGAACCCCCTTGTAAAACGTCAACTGCTGCCACAGCAAATCTTCTAGAATCATTTGAAGAATTAATTATGGGATCTCCATGAACTATTTATGTCCCTCATTCTGTTGAAGCCCTTTCTACCAACTGGTTACCTTTTTTTCAAATTCTCTTACTTTTCTTTCCCAATGTCTCCTTTGTTAATTTTCACAAACTTAATCCTGATAATTCACTTCTTATTATTTCTGAAGAAACTCCTCATAACTGCATGGCTTTAACTGACCTATTGTTAACTCTTCTAATGGATTTACAAGAACTCCAAATGATAATACAGATGATATCTGGTATACAGATGGTTGCTACCATAAATAGAACTCAAGAATCTATCATTTTGGATACACTAATACCAATAACCATGAAATAAAAGAAGGAAATCCCTTACCTAATTATATGTCATCCCAGCAAGCTGAATGTTTTGCCCTCATGAGAGCTTGTATAGTTTCAAAAGGAAAAACAGCAAACATATACACAGGTAGTGGTATGCCTTAGGGGTTTGTCTGGCAGTGACAATATGTCATGCCAAAGTTTGATGGGCATTTAAGACCAGAAAGTGAAGCAAGCCTCTCCATATAATAAAATAGTAACATTTCATTAGGGAGCTTACACACTGGGAAGCTGATACTGGGTGTCTGCAGGGTTTTTAGATTAGTGCCTTACACTGCCCAACAGGTTACAGAGAGTTATATAGTGTAAGAGTAAAGAAGGCACAGAGCCAAGTCAGGGCTTTAAGGATCATAAAAAAGTCTCTTTGAGGTTACTGATACTTAGCAGGAGTAGATTTAATATAGAAACCTATTATGCTTAGAGATGTGCAAGTGCATTTTATGATGCACTTATGGGGGCTTGTCTTTTATAAGAATTTAGGGCTTCTCTGATTTATGGCATCACATTCCACCCCTCAAAAAATTCACTTTTAAACATTCTACAACCCTCTCTTCCCTGAAAATCCCTGAATAGCAATTGAATGGCACATCTGGATGCAGAATCCTCAATAAAAATATAAGGCACAGATACTAATACCTATGCCTGCTAATTCAAGAGGAAAATTGATAAAGTAGATCCCCAAACTCTGTTAGGCTGAAAGGCAAGTCTGTCAATGCTATTACATCTCCAGTAGAAATCTGCAACTCTCCACACAACCAGAATTCATTCTAGTTATGAATTGAAGCCGCATGGATTGCCCATTTCAGGAATTCATTTCCTTTTTTTTTTTTTGGTAAAGATTAGAAATATTAACCAATGGTCAAAAAACAAGATATTTAGTAGGAATTGACATGAGGAGGTCATGACTGTTCAGTAATCTGCAAGTTACAGGCCCATCTCCTGAGAATATCGTTCCTAACATTGATTCTTTCCAAGGGAATTGTACCAAAATTTAGCCCCCAAGGGTTCTATGGCATTGAGTAGGGCATTATATCATAGAGCCTGTGCATTAAGCCATAAATGGTGTGTCACTTTTGTCCCAGTTTCTATAACAGAAGATGTCTGTAAACTAGAGTAATGGAGAGCTTCCACATATATGATAGGAGTCAGAGTTATTGCTAATTCCTTTCCCTGTCCCCTGGTAATCAGAATATCTATCCAATTGGGTGACATTTTCTGGTGTAAGCACCACCAAATTTGGTGGGTGCTTTTGGGTATGGCCTGTGGCAATATCACTATAAGTTATACACAGCTCAGTTATAATTGGAGGAATACCTTGTTCTGGCATCAGGGCTTACTGCTGATGAAGTGGACATTGGGGTCCTGAAACATTCATATCCTGAGGTTTGTCCAGTCACCAGTCTACTATTTATTAACCTAATTGCTTCCTGTACATATGTTGTCCAACCATGCAGTCAGTGGTTTGATGATAGCTATTGTAGGTGTTGTTTTAAAATACCATACTTTGTTTCTATCAAATCAGTGGCCTGGGGGTTGTATGGCAGATGAAAGTGCCAGGAAATTTCTCTACTTTTTAAATACATATATTTTTTAAAGATTCCCATATGCCCCACTCCCCACACTTCCCACACCCTCTAATATAAACAACTTTTTCATTAATGTGGCACATTCATTGCAATTGATAAATGCATCCTGGGGCATTGCCACTGAGCATGGGCCATAGTTCACATTGTAGATTACACTCTCTCCCACGCAATTCTGCATGCTGTGAGAAGATATATAATGGCTTATATCTGTCATTGCAATGTCATTCAGGATGATTCCCAGGTCCTGCAAAAGTCCCTGTATTAAACCTGTTTTTCCCTCTCCCTGCCCCCAGAACCTCCAGTGGCCACTGCCTCCATGTCAGTGTTGTAATTTCTTCCATTATTAGAATCACAGTAAGTCTATAGTAGAATAGAGTAAGTCCACTCTAGTCCATAGTTCATAACCCAATCCTGAGGATTCTGGGCTGGTGATGTCACTCCAACTCTAATTGAGAGGGGGCTTTGATCCTAATCAGGCAATGGATGGCTTTCTTACTTGCAGTTGTAGTCTCTCTCATTTCCTTGGTATGGTGGCTGTCAATCCTCACTTCCCTGTTAGCTGTCCTGGGTGAGTCCAATGAACTGGAGAGTAGTGTTACAACTCCACAGAGGCTCAAAACCTGGTGGCACATGGACAGCCAAAATATTCAAGTGTCTTATATTACATATTACTCTCGTGTTACATCTACCAACTCCAGCACCAAATATGGGTTCAACTAGAAGGAACAGGTGAACCATGTGTAGGGAAGCCATACCTGAGTCCAACTATGTCACTCTCAGGAGCACAAACTCCAAAGTAGGGCCCAATGACAAGGCACCAAACTCCAGAGCTATCTGCCCTGGCCACAAGACCTGGGTGCCTTCAGAGCCCTCAGGAGCCCCACTATTGGGAGTAGAATCCACTTTGGCAGTCTATGAGATCCTGCTGAGATGTGCATAAGTGTTACCTCTGGGATGATGTCCTGACTCACTTTGAAGTCTCTTAGCCATATAAACTCATTTGTCTTTACCTTTCCCCCCTTTTATTCAAGGTCTTTTTCCATGTAGTGGCTATCACACTCACCACACACAATTTCTCTTTCTTGCACCTAGTCTTGTACTTGGTGACCTGTAAAATGGGTGCCTTGGTCACTAACAATGTGTTGTGGATACCCACACATACAGGAAAATTTTTCAAGTGCTAGTGTTGTTGAGGCTTGATTTGCTTGTCAACATCCAAAACCCTGCAGAATGCCTGAAGCAATATCTACATAGCTTGGTGTTTGCTTTTGTTCATCTGACAGAGGAAGCGGTCCTAGATATTGTATTTGTCAGTATTGCTTGGCCCGTATTCACTATGGTATCTGCCCCATATTATGGAGTAGAGGATGCATCCATTGAGCACATGTTGGACAGGACTCACTGGCTGTAAATACATCACTATATTTCAAGGGCAAATGTAATCTTTTACATGCATCACATACTCTCTTAGAACCCTTTTGCCCTATTTATAGTGTAGCCAATCTGCTTCATCATGGTTTCCATCAACCCATCTAATTTTGGCTAATGTTTTGGCTTCCAGGTTTCTCAGAAGCATGAATGAAATATGGGCTGGAATATGCCAAATTGTTATTTTGGCATTGGTTGTTTTTTTTTTTTAGCCCTAACCCAAATAGTTTGTCAGAGGGCTTTACCCCATATGTCCTTACTAGCTATGTTCCATATCTTCTACTGCCAGAGTCCCTTCCAGAGAATCAGAATATGTCACACAGCCCAGCAGTTGGAGCATATGGAGGCTGGTATAGGCTCATGGACTATAACCATCCAGATAGCTCATAGCTCAGCCCATTGACTGCTTTAATGCTCATCTTCTACCATCCATATGGTGTTAATAGTTATTTGAACTGCTATCATGTGCCATCAAGGGTGTGGTCTTCTGCAGAAACCATCAGCATACCAGACATCTTCCAACGGAGCTCTTACTCATTATATTATTAATGCTGCTTTCTCTATTGCTGGAATGGGTAGTGCAGGAGAATTTGGATCCTCTAAATATGTAACTGTCCCCAATAATTTATGTAACTCTTTAGATCAAGGAATATTATGGAGAGAATTGCATTGTTGTAAACAAGTATTTGATTTTTATAGTGTGCTCACCCATGCACAAACACTTTTAGAGTGATTACAGGTGTCTTTGACTGTCATTTCCACTTATTGGAAATGATATTCACAGTTATTGGCAAAGTCACTGTTATAGGCTCAGTTTGCATAAGAGCAACATATACTGCTAACAGTTGTTTTTCAATAGGACTATATCATTTTTCTGTTCCTCTTCATTGCTGGGACCAGAACACAAATGGCACCCCCTTCCTGCTTTGTTTTTGCCACAGGACCCACCCAAATCCTTCCAAATTCACAAGCTTAACAAGCTTAACTTGCTGTTAAAGTGCCTAGAGATTGGATCTGTTTTACAGCTATTTTCTATAACTTTGACAGGAGTGACCTTTGACTTACCTGACCAAATTTCCCCTAGGAATTTTATAGACTGCTCAGGCCCCTGAATCGTGGCACGTTTGGTGTCTCATCTTCAACATTACAGGCATGTAATGGCAGGTGCACCATTTTTGGAGATGTAATACTATAAGAATTAAGCATAATATTGTCAATATAGTGAAACAGCAACATTTGGCAGCTTTTCCCATTTTGCTAGATCAGATGCCACCACTGCATGACAGGTGGTCAGGCTGTGTATTAGCCCTTGTGGTAAAACCTGTAAAGTCCACTGACCCCCTTCCACATAAATGCCTACAGACCTTGGCTATCTTCAGCTAATAGGATACTGGAAAATTGTTAGCCAAGTCTAATACATAATGGAACTCTCCTAAATGGCCAATAAGTTATCAAGAAACATTGAAATATTTGAAACTGTGGCATGAATAGGAAGAACAACCTCATTTCATTCTTGATAATTGACCTTCTTTCTCCAACTGTCATCAGGTTTTCTCACGGGCCATATAGGACCATTAAAGGGCTCCATGCTGGTCATATGCTCCCCACTCTGGCCAGTTCTTGTAGTGTTTCATTGATTTCAGCATGTCCACCTGTGAGGCAATGCTATTTAGAATGGGTGACCCTCCTGGTTACAGGCAGGTGCACTGGGGACCAATAAGTAACACCTCATATAATTTATTTCATCATGCATATGTGTAGGCAAAATTCACTGGTGGTGACCCCTAATATGTATTTGGGTATGGGAGAAATATATATGACACAATTTTAGAGAGTTAGGCATCCCATTTGTAATGTTTGGTAGTTTGCACTACTCATATGGCTTTCCCATCATATGCTTCTATCACGTTTAGAAGCCCATAGGGATTCTCATAGGTCAGTGTGCACTGTGTTCCAATATCAATAAGGGCTACAATGTGCAAATGGTTTTGTGGAGACCAGTGGCTATCTAGCTCTATGTGAGGCCTTCTGTTCACCTGGTGTCACCCATATTTGCAGGTTACTGTGGCCCCAGCCCTAGCCTCAGAGACAGGGGTATCCACTCCCTTATACCAGACTTAATTTCCTCAAGAACTGCGGAGGGAGTAATAACCAGTGGCACAGATTTAGATATAGGCAGTCGCTGATATCTTTACTCCTTAGGCAGCTTTTGTCAGATAGCTACTAATATAATATTAGGTTGTTTGTTTGTTTTTTATCGGGGTGATTGCAACAATTAGATCAGCCCATAATGGTTTAAAGGTTACATGTATGGGCCCCCTCTTTCCATTCCCTTGCAAGATCTCTTTGATTAATTTCTTTACCCCTTTTGATCAAACTAATTCCATCTCACCTGTGTCTGCTACTGCCTTTGCCATCTGGTGAATGGGCTAGCCAACTAGTGGGCTTAGAATATCTACTAATGTCCTATTCCAGGTTGGAAGCATGATATGGAGGATTTTATCCTTTATACTCCCTGGGAACATTTCGTCATCAGATCCACAAAAGTTCAGCATATGATACCTACTTCATTCCTAATTCCATGACTATATTCTGTAATTCATCTATAGATGACCATTTGCGTGTTGTAAATGGTATATCCCCTTCATTAGGCCAGACCAATTTTGCAGCTTAAATGTGCCATACTAATATTTTTTGAATGCTATCTGGTCCTTGCTGTGCCTGGTGAAGATGCTGATGAAGAGACAGTGGTGTAATTATGCTAGCCATTATTGTCAATTTTATTCCAGAAGCATAATACCATTTCCTCTTACATCCCCTAATCTAAGTAACCAAGCAGCTATGTTCTCTCAACCTTTTTATTTAAAGGTTTCCGTTAGTTCTACTAATTCTGCAGGGATATCCTCTTTCATTACTGTCTGATTTTGAGCAGGAATCTCTTCCCGTGTGTCATCAAGAGCCCTGATTACTTCCTTTTTTATACTTATTAATGGTATTGCTTTTCCAGACTCATCTTCAATTGCAATTTCCTCCTTCAATCTTTACTCCTCTGCACTCTCCCAGAGATCCCATGCCTTTGAATCCCAGGTTTCCCTCTGGATTACTGCTAGACCTGCCACTGTGGCATCCTTCATCCATTCATTCTGGCAACTTTACATGTTACTACTTCTAATCATCCCTCTATGCTTTGTACCTTTTTGCCAATACATTAGCATTGTTGGAACAGGCTAACCTAACATCATTTTCTAGAGCTAAAGACTTCTAAACTCCTTACTTCAGCATGTGTTTTTAAAAGATTTATTAGAGATTTTTCAGATTTACAGAACAATCATGCATAAAATACAGGATTCCCATACACCACTCTAACAACAGCAATTTGCATTGGTGTGGAACATTTCTTATATGTGATGACATCAAATTTTTATAATTGTACTATTAATTTAAGTCCGTGGTTTAACTCAAGGTTTGTTGTTTGTATAGTGCAGGTCCATGGAATTTTTCAAAAATTATTGTTACCATATACATCATCAAACATTTCCCTTTTTAAGCATATTTAGATATATATTTCAGTGATGTTAATTTTGTTCACCATGTTGTGTTACCATCACCACCATCAATTTCCTGTATATTTCCATTATTCCAAATAGGAACATTGCACATTTTAAGCCTTAACTTACCTTTCCATATCCTAACCCTATCCCCTGGTAATATGTATACTAGATCCTGACTATCAGTATAATTATTGTAACTGGTACAATTCAGTGATATAATGCAATATTTGTCCCTTTTTGCCTCATTTATTTCATACAAACTTATATCTACCAGTTTCATCCATGTTGTCACTTGTATCATAATTTAATTTCATTTTAAAGTTGAATAGCATTACATTGTATGCATACACCACATTTTATTTATCAGTCCATCAAGTGATGAACACTTGAGCTGTTTCCATATTTTGGCAATGCTCACTATGAGCATCATGTGTAAATGTATGTTTGAGTCCTTGCTTTCAATTCTATTGGGTATATATCTAGTAGTGGGATTGCCAGGTCGCATAGTAGTTCTATATATAGCTTTCTGAAGACTTGCTAGACTGTATTTGATAATGGCTGCACCATTTTTCATAGTAACCAACAATGAATGAGATTTCCTATTTCTCCACATCCTCTTAAACACTTGTTGTTGTTTCTTTATAACAGCCATTCTAATTGGTTTGAATAATATCTCATTGTGTTTTCTATTTACAATTCCTGGATGGCTCATGATGTTGAGCATCTTTTCATGTGCTTTCTGGCTATTTGCATATCTTGTTCAAATCTTTAGCCCATTTTTTATATTGTGTTGCTTGTCTTTTCCTATAAAATTGATGGATTTCTTTATACAGTCTGGATAGTTACACTTTATCACATATGTGGTTTCCAAACATTTTCCCCTATTGTGCAGGTTATCATTTCCCTTTCATGATAAAGTCCTTTGAGAATAAAAAGTTTTTAATTTTTACAAGGCCCCATTTATCTATTTTTTCTTTTGTTGCCTGTTCTTTGGGTATATCTAAGAAACAATTGCTTAACACAAGGTCTTGAAGTTGCTTCCCTACACTTTCCTCTAGAGGTTTGATAGTTTTACCTTTTACATTAAGTTCTTTGATGCATTTTGAGTTCATTTTTATATATGGTGTGTGTTAGGGGCACTTCTTTTTTTTGGAAATGGAGACCCAGTTTTCCCAACACCATTTGTTGAAGAGACTATTCTTTCCCAATTGATTGGTCTTTGCTACCTTGTCAAAAACCAGTTGGCCAACATATGAGGGCTTATTTCTGATATCTCAATTTGATTCCATTGGTATATATGCCTGTCCTTGTGCCAGTTCCATGCTATTTTGATTATTGTGGCTTTGTAATAAGGTATAAGATCATGAAGTATGAATCACACAACTTCATTAATTTTTTTCATGATGGCTTTGGCTATTTTGGGTACCATAGCATTTCATATAAACTTAATGATTGGCTTTTCTATTTCTGCAAAGATGGCTGTTGGAGTTTTGATTGCGATTGCATTGAATATATAAATTTCTTTGGGTAGTATTGATAGCTTAATGATATTGAGTCTTCCAATCCTTGAACACAGAATATCCTCTCATTTATTTAGATCTTCTTTGATTTCTTTTAGCAATGTCCTTTAGTTTTTTTTGGAAAACTTCTTTACATCCTTGGTAAGACTTGTTCCTGGATATTTGATTCTTTTGGTTACTATTGTGAATGGAATTCATTTCTTGATTTCATCTTCTGATTGTTTATTGCTTGTGTAAAGAAACACTACTCATTTTTTGGTGTTGATTTTGTTCACCACCACTTTTTTGAATTCATTTTTAACCCTGGTAACTTATTGTGTATTTTTTAGGATTTTCTGTATATAGAATCATATCATCTGCAGAGAAGGAATGTTTTGTTTTTTCCTTTCCAAATTTAATGCCTTTTATTTCTTTCTCCTGCCTAATTTCTCTGGCAAGAGGTTTCAGTACAGTGTTGAAAAACAGCACTGACATTGGTTGTCTTAGTTTGCAAAAGGGCTGTCAATACAAAGTACCAGAATTGGGTTGACTTTTATAATGCAAATTTATATTTAGGGTCAAAGCTTGCAGTTCTGATGCCATGAAATATTCAAATCTAAGCATCATTAGAGATGTGTTCTTCAACAAAATCAGCTATTTGTCATCCTGGTGTTCTGCCACATGGTGAAGATGGCAGTTGATCTCTGCTGCTGTCCCTGCCTGGGACTCCAGAATCTACTATCTCCCGGAGCTCAGCTGTGAGCAACCAGTCATAGGGCTTGTCTCTTTCCAAGCCTCCTTTCTCAGTCTCAGCTCTTCTTCTTTCTTCCCATGTTTAGTTGTGGGCTATCAGTCTTATGCCTCCTTTCTTCAGCCATGAGCTGCTCCCTGGGTGCAGGCTCTTATTGAATTAGTGAGTAGGCTTTCATTGCTAGTAATCCTCAT
>JAQZBX010108768.1:0-10524 GCA_029593785.1 Cabassous unicinctus
CTCCCCAAAAGTTAATTCTTTTTGTCACCTTAGGGTGATTTTTACTTGTACTCATCTTAAGGGAGTGTGGTGGTGGTCAAAACAACCAAACACACGAAACACTGTCTTGGTCATTAGTAGACCCATATTCTTATTCTGGCTTGCCACTAACCAATTAGGGGTGTCTTCTTGGACAAGTCACTTACTTCTATGGTACTTAATTTCCTCATCTTTAAAGAAGGTATCAGATTTATAAAATGCTATTTAGCAGAGTATCTCCAATGTACAATGTTTCTAGAGTATTGCCCAATTGAATTACAGATTTACTAACATGTGACTCTACATTTCAGAATCTAGCAAGAGGATTGTTGTGGATTTCATGGTATAAAATGAATCTTGTCATAGGTTGTGGGTCTTAGGTACCAGCCCACTGCTGCAAACTCTTTGGCAGTGTTATTTCCCAGAACCAAAATTGTTCCATACCAGCAGTAGCATTGGATAAATGGTTAAGAGCTGGATACAGACATCCTGAGCTGGAATCCAAGCTCCTCTACTTTTTATCCTGTGACTTTGAGCAAATCACTTGCACTTGCTAAGCCTCAGTTTCCTTTTGCATGAAATAGGGATAATAACATCTCATACCTTTGTTGTGGAGTTAAAATAAAATAATGTATAGAAAGTATTTAGTACAGTGCCTAGAACATAGCAAGCACTTAATAACATTGAATTATTATAAGCACCACATGATATAAAATGAATCTTGTCATGCTATTTGGAATGGGGGCAAACATTTATAGTAAGAGTTAGCATTTCAAAATATTTGATCATGTGGAATTTAAGCCAGTAAGAAAGTTTTCTCTGTTTTGAAAGAAGATTTTGTGCCCAAGTCCTTGCTTGTCTACTGTGGTC
Source organism: Cabassous unicinctus (assembly GCA_029593785.1). NCBI lineage: Eukaryota > Metazoa > Chordata > Mammalia > Cingulata > Chlamyphoridae > Cabassous > Cabassous unicinctus. The sequence goes on from JAQZBX010108768.1 coordinate 889, forward strand.
TGTGAGCTCTTTCATGAAAGCTCAGGCTCTTCTTGCTGGATCAACACAGATCATTTCTTCAAAAATATGGATACTAGAGGATTCGACTGGAAAAAAAGACATTTGATTGGTTTTTGGATTAGAAAAGAAAAATAAATTGGTCTTGTGCAGGAGTTTGCCAACTAACAATGGATAAAAAATGCATCAATTTTAATATAAGTCTGAGTTATTTTTATGTGTTTCTTTCTGTGTGGTGTGAAAAAAAGAGGAGGCATATGAGAATCATAAAAGAGAATTGTTTTTTAAATATTTTCTGATTTCTTCAAGAATTGCAAGAAACTGAATGAGAAGTGAAATAATGAAGATGAATGCATAGAGCTTAGGGTTCTCTGTCTGGTTGTGAAATGAAATCTTAGGCACAGACATTGAGAAGGTTAGAAAAACATATCAGCTAGTTGTTGGTTCTCCCAAGGGTCAGCTCCTCTGGAGAGGAGATGGCAATTAGAAATGCACTCAATTTTCTCCTCAAGGGTTGTCACTGGAAGGATTTCCTGATGTTTTGGGCTTTCCATAGGGAGACCACTTATCTTGGGGCTTGGAACACTTGGAATCTGAGACCAGCTTCTTGACAAGGCATTTGTGGGAACATGTGGAAAAGGATTCCTTTCCACCTACTTCATTATGTACCATGCCCGCTTATGACAGGGACAGTTCATCTTGCCTCTCACTGCCTTTTGGTCTAAGAACACGTGAAAATATATAACAAAAAGAATCTCGGGTCTAGGAAAAAGTGATAAAACTTAGTGGAAAAACTTAGTTTTATATTGATCTTAATTTGAAGATTAATCAAAAGTGTGATTCCTTATTAAGTGAAAATTAGATTTGAATTAACTGCTTCTGGTTGATTAAACATACTTGTTTTCTTATTGATTATTAGTATTAATGATGTAAGTTGAAACTGGAGGTCAAAAATCTTTCATTGGTTGTCCAGAGATGATAATTAGGATGATGATAAGTAGACCAAAGGGCAATTGTAGCAGTCTCACCCTACTGTACTGGCCTTCTCAAGGCAGTTAGTGCCCACTCAAGCCCTCATCCTATTTCCATTTGATGAAATGATGACAGCAATTTAATGAGGACATCACAGCAGTAATTCAGTTTTATTCAAATTCTATTTCCTAGATTCCTATCATGTGCCAGTGTACCATTTCTTATTTTTCCCTTATATAGTTCATTCAGTATAAAAATTTCTGGATTAGACTTTAGACTTTCATGAAAAAACATGGAAATTTTATTTTTTTTCTGCTCATAACATTAATAATGTAAGCTGTAGAAATTTGGAAAATACAAAAAACCCATAATGAAATTAAAGATAACCTATAATCTCACATCCAGGAGCTACTGCCCTATATATATTAATTTATTTCCTCATAAACTTTTACACACCTATGTATTTTAACATAGATGAACAAACTATATAAAGTTTTATAAGTGATGCTTTTGAATTTGAATTTTGTTCTTAAAAATATATAAATTCTGTAATTTTCAAATACTAATTTTACAATTCTTATTCACTTTCTTTTTTACCTATTTTATATCTACATGATTATAATTAGTGTATACACTAATTTTGTGCTTTTTAAATTCATGTTGTTTCATTTATACATTTTTAATATTTGTTAGCCTCCAAAATTATTACTTCTAGTTAGTACATTATTCCATCCTATTGATATTCAAGGGAAGATTTGCAAAGATTACACTGACCCTATGGAAATGTGGTTTCCTTCTGCATATCTTAAGTCATATAAGACCTTTTTTGGAGAGAGGGTAATAACAGAATAAGAATAACAAAATTCTCTTAGAGATATTTTGAGGAACTTATTCTTAGAAAGTTTGGGAAGAGAAAGAGTCACCTGTGAAATTGGCAGAGTACTATGAAAAGGCAGTTTTTTATTATTTCATTATTTTACGGTTCTCTTTTTCAGATAAAACATTTTTCCTGGTGTTTTTTCATCCAAACTGCATAGATGGAGAATAAAAGGAATGTGACCGAATTCATTTTACTAGGTCTTACACAGAACTCAAAGATGCAGAAAGTAGTGTTTGTGGTATTTTTGGTTCTATACATGATAACACTCTCAGGCAACCTACTTATTGTCATTACTGTTACCACCAGTCCAGCTCTGATCTCCCCCATTTAATTCTCCCTGACCCACCTTTCTTTAATAGACACAATTTATTCTTCTTCTTCTCTTAAACTGATTGTAGATTCCCATCATGAAAAGAAAATTATCTCCTTCAGTGGGTGTATGGCCCAGGCCTATGCAGAACACATCTTCGGTGCTACTGAGATCATCCTGCTCACAGTAATGGCCTATGACAAGCTATGTTGCCATCTGCAAACTCCTGCACTACACAACCATCATGAGCCACAGGCTGTGTGTTCTCCTGGTGGGAGTAGCCTAGACTGGAGGAGTTTCCATGCAATCATTCAGATTCTGTTAACAGTCTGGCTGCCCTTTTGTGGCCCCAATGTCATAGACCACGTCATGTGTGGGCTGTACCCCGTCTTAGAACTTGTCGGCATGGACACTTATATCCTTGGTCTTTTTGTTACTGTCAACAGTAGGTTTATGTGTTTGTTAAGCTTCTTCCGCTTGATGGTATCCTATGTGGTCATCTTGTGTTCTCTAAGGACCTATAGCTTGGAGGGGAGGCACAAAGCCCTCTGCACTTGTGTCTCACACATCACAGTAGTTGTCTTATTCTTTGTGCCCTGCATATTTGTATATATGTGCCCAGTGACCACTCTGCCCATAGATAAACCTGTGGCTATCTTTTATACTATGGTGGTCCCTATGTTAAATCCCTTAATCTACACTCTCAGAAATACTGAGGTTAAAACTGCCATGAAGAAGCTTTGAAGCAAAAAAGTGACTTCATATGATGTTTAAAGAGTCACTAAACATTATTGAGAAATGTAATATAAGTAGTCTAGTTCAGCCTTCTTGATCTTTAGATGAAGACCTGGTCTTTAACAAAGGTTGAGATAATAATAGTAATTAGCCAGTCAAACACAGGACTATAGTTTGGGCTGGAATCTAGACCTACTGTCTCCCATCCCACACTCTTGTGCTTTACTGTTTCTCAATGAATAAATATTTATTGATTTTCTGGAAACCTGAAATGTCTCTGAAAGTGAAAAGGTATGAACTTAGAATGTTGGATTGATAATAGTATCTTGATGTAACATTGAGATGTTAGTTACTACTGATTATTTAAAAATAACATGTTTATGATATTCCTTTATTTTGGCTCTGGCTTCAATGTAAATTATTTCATGAATTTTCTTGTTCATTTAGTATTGGTTTTATAGTAAGGCTGACATTGTTTTAGATGTCTTCCATATTATGTCCGTCAGGGTCCAATCAGAAGACAGACTGCACAGTAATCTTAACATAGAAAGTTTTCATACAATTACTAAATATATAAGGGGATTGACCATAAAGGAATAGAAAGAATTCTAAGGAGTGCCCTGGGGTTGAGAGAATTATCCAAGGAAGAAATCCTTAGGTGGGTACCTTTCTTCAATGCTGGTATTGAGGTGTGGTTGTAGCTCACTGTGTAGTGAAGTTCACTGGGTTTTCCTGGGCCAGACTAGTCCACCCTAGCCAGACCAAGGGACTGGCAATTTGGGAGCTTCCAAATGGAATGCTGGTAGACCAAGAATGGAAAACAAGGAATATCAGGTTGGATTGGCAAGCAAGAAAACACACCTTTGGGGTCCAGGTGAGACAAGACTGGCAGAAAACACCTCAGCAGATTGTTAATAAGCTGAGTTAGAAAACTGATAGCTGATGTATCTGTGAGAGTCACTGGAATATGCCTGCAGAGGTGCCACTGAAACTCAGTGGGAAGCCATCCATGAAGGTACAACTGAAAGTTGATGGGAGTTATCACTGGATATTCCAACCCATATGCTGCCTGCAGCTACACAGTCGGAACAAGATGAAAACGTATCATATCAAAAGCAGAAATGATATTCTTCTCAGTGCCTTATATGGATAAAGCTTAACATTGTGTCAGGTGAAAAGGAGATATACTCACAGAGTCCAACTTCATTACTATAAGTAGATGATGAAGGACATCTTTGATGTTGAGAGTCAATAAATTGATAACTGGCACAATACCTTATCCTTATTCTTACAACCTATTTTACGAGTTATTGAGGCTCAGACATATGAACTGATTTTACCAAACCCCAAGTTAGGGGCAGAAATGAGATATGACTACATAATTTCTGCTTACTATACATTCCCAAGTAAGAATTTGATTTCTTTGTTGGTAGCAAGTAGCTGTAATCATTTTCTTGGTCAATACTAAAATTTAATAAAATGAGTCTAAATTATTGAATGATTCTATATAATCTCTTTTGTGATGAGTCATATAAATTTTGCCAACCTTTAGGATACACTCTGGTATCTTATTAGTCCACTCAATTCCGATGGTTCAGTAAGTGTAGGACTCTTCAAAGTACAAAGGGTCTAGTCTCCCTTCCTCTATCAAAAGGGTTTTCTGATGATTGTATGTAGGCTGGAGCTCTGGGATTTAAGAGTTTGACAGTAGATTAGGGACAGGAACGACTATAGAAGTGGAAACTATGGAAAAATCTGAAATTGCATAGCATCCAGAGACAAATCTAGAGTTGAAATCCTAAAATGAATGAAGCCTCCATCTGGCAGAAATGCAAAATCCATACATAAGGCGACAGGACAGATGCCATTCAAGATAGCCAAAATATTTTAGAGTGGTGGGTAGAAAGTGCAGCCTGGAGAAATTCTAAGGGCACAACTGTACAGTGCCTTTGGACTCATCCTACCTTTGTGAGAAAATTAGTAGTGGTGCTTAATCAGTTTGGACAGAAAGGAGGACAATAACATTAGTGACGTTAACTACAAACCTTCATAAAGGTTCCCAATATGCATATCCATATGATCTCAGAGATCTCTGATATCAGAGATGATGATTAGGGGAACAGCCTTAATAATGATTATAGCCATTGGGCAATTTGATGTAATTATGAATTCCAAATATATATATATATTGGATTATGCTTGTAAACTGGTCTGATAATCTGGGCATGATTAAGTTATGATTAGGGTGTTAACTGGGTCACGTCGGTAGGGCATTGAGCCCCACCCCTTGGTGGGTGGGGAATAAAATATAAAAGGCATGGCAAACAGCGGTTCTGATGTTGGAGTCTTGATGCTGGAGCCAGGGGAGGCGAGCTGACAGAGGAGCTTGGCTGCGAGGAAGGAGAGAAGGCCCCGGATAGAGACAAGCCATTCTTGTGGAGAGATGTAAAGCCTAGAAAGCCTCATAGTCTACAGCTGACCTTGAGGAGGAAACAGAGGAGCTAAGCTTGGAGAGAAATGCAGCCCCGGGAAGAGAGGAACCCAAGAAGCTGGAACCCTGGCAAAAGTCTGCAGCTTTCTTGCCCCAACACGTGGCAATGGACTTTGGTGAGGGAAGAAAGTTACTCTTTATGGCCTGGTAACTATGTACCTCTACCCCAAATAAATACCCTTTATAAAGACCAACCTATTTCTGTTATTTTGCATCAGCAGCCCTTTGGCTGACTAATACAATGATATATCACATTTCATTGTTTGTTATTTTTACCTTGTTAATGTGATATCATTTCCCTTTATTACAGGACAATTTCAATTCTCATATTGAAAAAAATATTTGAAACTGTTACGTCATCAAGGATATCTCACTTCCAACTCCCATTTGCATTGCTCCATTCATGTTGCTCAGATCACTCTGCTTCCACTTTTCACTTCTTGCTGCAAGTTTTCCTTCTTTATCTAGGGACTAATTATTACCATCAACTGTCATAGATATGCCAAACTATGTTCCTGCTTCTGCTTTTCATAAAAATTGAATATATGAAGGTAATAATCACAAATATTGGCACTTTTAAATTATAAAAGCCAAATACATATTAAATATAATGATGTACAATTTTTATTCTAATGTTATAAAATGAAAATAGATTTTTAATATGTGAAGTTACCTGCATCACATTTTACTATATTTCTACATTCAATCTTGTTTGGACACACATTTCTATATATAATCATAATTTTCCTATTTGTATTTGAAAGGACAATTGTACCATAATATCAATATGCTTAAATTGCTTAACTGATTTCTTGGTCCTTGAGTTTGAGTTTCTTATTATCTTATGCAAAACTGAAGGGAGAAATAGATGTGTCTACAATATTAGTTGGAGACATATATACACCACTCTCAGTATTACCTAGAACATCTAGACAGAGTATAAATAAGGAAAGTGAGAGGTTGAATAATATGATAAATCAACTAGACCTAACATATTTAGAAAGCATTACATCCCAAAACAGCAGGATATGCATTTTTCTCATGTGCTCACTGATCCTTCTCCAGGAAAGATCATATGTTGGGTCACAAGACAGGTCTCAATAAATTTTAAAAGATTGAAATTATACACGGCACATTCTATAATCATAATAGAATGAAGTTGGAAATCAATAGCAGGTGGAAAAAGGAAAAATTCACAAATATATGGAGATTTAACAACACATTCTTAAATAATCAGTGCGTCAAAGAAGTTACAAGACAAATCAGTAAATATCTCAAGACAAATGAAAATGAGAACACAACATATCAAAACATGGGGTACAGCAAAGACAGTGCTGAGAGGAAAATTTATAGCTCTAAATGTTTACATTAAAAGAGAAGAAAGAGCTAAAATTGAAGACTTAACTGCACAATTGGAGGAATTAGAGAGAAAAGCAAACCAATTCCAAAATAAGCAGAAGGAAAGAAATGACAAAGATTAGAGCAGACATAAATGAAAATGAGGAAAAAACAATAGAGAAAATAAACAAAACCAAAAATTGGTTCTTTGAGAATATCAACAAAATTGACAAACCCTTAGCTAGACTGACAAAGAAAAATAAAAGGGAGAAGGTGTAAATAAATAGCATCAGAAATGAGAGGGGAAACTTTACCATTGACCTCACAGAAATAAAAGAGATGACAAGAGGATATTATGAACAACTGTACACCAACAAACCAGACAAGGTAGACAAAATAGACAAATATCTGAAAACACATGAACAACCTACAATGACCCTAGAGAAATAGAATACCTCAACAAACTAATCACCAGGCACATGCCTCTATGGCATATGAATAATGTTCAAGTGATCATGGGTTTTCATGGTAGGTGGAGACCCACATAATAACCAAAAGAATATTATATTCCCATCCTTGGAAGTCCTGATACATTCTCTAATAGAGAGGCAAGAATCCCCTCAGTACATGGGCATTGCCTAGCAAAAGAGGACAGACCAATATGCCAGGAGTTTGATACTGATGGTTGTACTTATGAAAGTTGTTCTGGTGAAATTGAAGTTTAGCCTAGTATTACATATTGCCTAAGAGTTACATCCTGAAAGCTTCCTTGCTGCTCCAATGTGGCCTCTCTTTAATACAAACTCAGCATATAAATGTACTACCTTCCCCCCAGTGTGGTATATGACTACCGGGGATAAACCTCCCTGGCATGGAGGGATTATTACCAAGAACCAACTAGTGATGCATCTGGAAAAAGACCTTGAAAAAAGGGGAAATAGTAAATACAAATGAGTTTTTATGGCTAAGAGATTTCAAAGTGAGTCGGGAGATCATTCCAGAAGTTTTGCTTATGCACATCTCAGGAGGACCTCTTGACTACCATAGTAAATAATGCTTCAAGTAAGGGAGCTCCAGAGGGCTCTAGAAACATCTAGACACTACAGGCAGGGCAGAAAATCTCAGGAATTTGGCACCCTGTCAGTGGGTCTTACTTTGAAATATATACTCCCCAATATAACAGAGTTAGACTCATTTATAATTTCCGTACACATGGCTTTACTGCCCCCTTTTATTTGAACCTCTATTTAGAACTATACTAATTAAATATATGTCCAGAGACTTAAATCTTTGCTCTGTTCATATGCCAGTTGTGCCCTAAATCTCAGCACAGCTATGAAACCTAATTTCCAGTTCGCTGGACTCACCCAGGGCAACTAACAAAACTAAGATGATGGACAACACCAATCCTAAAAAACATAGAGTATCTACAACTGCAAGAAAGACAGTTCCATCAATCTGCCCCATGGGATCCAAGCCCACTTCAATCAGAAATGGAGTGAGCATCGACATCCCCAAATCCTCAAGATTGAGGAATGAGCAAACATAAGGGGGAATGCATCTGTGGACTAAAGTAGACTTATTATTATTCTTTCAGTGGAAGAACTTGTAACTGATATAAAGGCTGTGGCCACCAGAAATTCTGAGGGCAGGGAGAGGGAAGAAATGGTGTAATATGGGGAATTTTTGAGACACTGTAATTGTCCTGCATGGCCATTATATATTCTATCAAAACTTGTAAAACTAGAAGGAAATTTCCTCATCACGGTAAAAAGCATATATGAAAAACTCACAGCTAACGTCATACTCAATGGTGAAAAGCTAAGATCTGGAAAAAGACAAGGATGCTCACAGTCACCACTCTTATTTAACACTGTATTAAAATGTACTTGCTCAAGCACTTTGGCAAGAAAAAGAAATAAATTAGAATGGAAGATATAAAACTTTCACTATTTGCACATGGCATGGTCCTATACATGGAAAGTCTTGGAAAATCTACAATAAAGCTTCTAGAGCTGAGAAACAAGTTCAGTAAGGTGGTGGAATATACAATTAACACGCAAAAATCAGTAGTATTTCTGTACACTAATAATGAGCAATCTGAGGACAAAATCAAGAAAAAAATTACGTTTACAATAGCAAGTAGAGGGATCAAATATCTAAGAACAAATTTAACTAAGGATGTAAAAGACTTGTACACAGGAAATTACACAACATTGGTAAAAGAAATTGAAGACCTAAGTAAATGGAAGAATATTCCATCATCATGGACTGAAAGAATAAATATTGAAATCTATATCCTACTCAAATTGATTTACAATTTCAACATAATACCACTAAAAATTCAAACAGCAATTTTCACTCAACTGAAAAAGTCAATTATCAAATTTATTTGGAACAGTAAGAGGCCTCAAATAGCCAAAAAATCTTGAAAAGGAAAAACAAAACTGGAGGAATCATACTACCTGACTTTAGAGCATATGACAAAGCTACAGTGGTCAAAATGAATGGTATTAGCAAAAGGATAGACGTAGTGACCAATGGAACTGAATTGAGAGTTCAGATATAAACAAGTGCTTATTCAGCCAACTGATTTTTGACAAGACCACCAAGCCCAGTCAACTAGGGCAGAGCAATCTCTTCAATAAATGGGGCTTGGAGAACTGTATATCCATATCCAAAAGCAAGAACAATGGAAAAAATAGATAAATGGGGTCTTCTCAAAATTAAAATCATTTGTACTTCAAAGGAGTTTGTTAGGAAAGTGAAAAAAGCAGCCCACAAAATAGGAGAAAATATTTGGGAACCACTTATCTGATAAGGGCCTAATATCCAGCATATATAAAGAAATCTTACATCTTGAAAATAAAAAGACAAACAACCCATTTTAAAAAATGGGTAAGAGATTTGGAA
>JAQZBX010108769.1:0-10524 GCA_029593785.1 Cabassous unicinctus
CTGTGTGTTTCTTCTGTGTCTGCTTATCTCTCCCTTGCTGTGAGGTCCTGCTGCATCAGCCCACTGCGCCGCTCAGGCCGGCCTGCTTTCACAAGGAGGCCCCGGGAAGCGAACCCGGGGCCTCACACATGGAAAACGGGGGCTCTGTCGATTGAGCCACACCCACTTCCCAAAGATAGACTCTTATAAAGATAATTTCAACAGCTGAAAAATGCTTGGAGGAAGGTAAAAATACTTTTAAACGTTTTCTCTTCTACTTGGGCAAAATTTCTCATTAATGGCGATTATCAAGAATTTGAATAGATCATCATTTTAAAAAATCTTCAACGGTAATTGTTTATAGCCATTTCAAGTTATAAAATTTTAAATATGTTTTTTAAAAGTTTATGTTGCTCACAAATGTCCATAGCAGCACTATTCTTAATTGCCAAAAGATGGAAGCAACCAGAAGTGTCCATCAACCAATGAATGGATAAACAAAATGTGGTACATACATACATTTTATATTATTCAGCTGTAAAAAGGAATGAAGTCCTGATACATGCAACAACGTGAATGAACCTTGAAGACATCATGCTGAGTGAAATAAGCCAGACACAAAAGAACAAATATTGTATGAGCTCACTGATTTGAAGTAATTTAGAAGAAGCAAACTCGTAGAGTCAGAATCTAGAATATAGTTTACCAGGGGAAGGGATGTGAGTAGGGAATGGGAAGTTAAGGCTTAAAATGTCCAGGGTTCCTATTTGGAATGGTGGAAATGTTTAGGTAATGGATGGTGGTGATGGTAGCACAACACTGTGAATGCAATTAACAGCACTGAAATATATATCTGAATGTGATTAAAAGGGGAAATGTTAGATTGTATATATGGTAACAGAATAAAATTTTGTTAAAAAAAATAATCCATGAAACCACACTATATAAACAGGGAACCCTAAGTTAAACTATGGGATTTAATTAATAGCACAATTATAAAAATTGCTATCATCAATTATAACAAATATTCCACACCAATTCAAGGTGTTGGTGGTGGGATGGCATACTGGAATCGTATATTTTTTGCATGATTGTTCTGTAAACCTACAACTTCTCTAATAAAAAATAAATAAATAAAAAGTTATGGTTCATGGAAACAAGCTCAAGTTTCTCATTAAAAATTTGAAAATATTTTCCTTGGAAATTTTCCTACAAATTCAGTATTTAATGTGATCTTTAATTAGCCTATATTTTATTTTTATAATCTTTAACATATAAAGAAAATATAATTACTTTTTCCATCAAGCTCCACATTTGTCTCCAAATCCCCTCTAGTTTACTTGAGAGTGCCATAAAAATATGAACATTTCCTCTGAGTATAGTGGTTTAACAGGGAACCCTAAGTTTCAAAAAAAGTATTTTTTGAGCATCATTAAGATTCAGAAAAGGCATCTTAATGGTGCTGTGCTGGGTTCTGAGGATTCAGAGTCGCACAGAGCAATTGCATACATAGCAATAATTATGCAAGGGCAATCTTTGTTGTCCCACTAAGGAAAGAAACAGCTGGCGATGGACTCCCAGCAACCTGCTCTGTTGGCCAAAGAGTTCTTGGGCATCTGAGTGAGGTCTGGAGCAGCCGCAGAGCAGTGGACCGGGAGGTAGGAGTCTGGAGAGCAAAAGCAGCAGTGAGGCCCTTTGCTTTCTCGAGCTTCATCTTCACGTAGAGCCTCCAGCCTGGCTGCTTGATGAATGTTTCCACCGGAGGCATTCGCTCCGCCCTCTGTACACTCCAGAAGTCCTGGCTCAGCGGCCAAGCATCTGCGTGCAGGTTCCTATAATCCATAGCCTGAGGCGACGTGTGTCCAGAAGTCAGAGGCCAGGCTGCTCTGGTGCTTGTAAATGCGGTTAGTTTTTATGTGTGCGACTTTGGCAAATCACCAACTCCTCATTAAGGGCCAGCCTAATGCCAGGGCTGACGTTCTATTTCCAGCCTCGCACCTCTGGGCCGACTCCCGCAAGCTCCATAAACGGCTTCCGCAATGGCAACGCAGGAAGCCACCTGCACGCACTCGCTTACATAACTCAAGAGCTGCTGACATTTTCTCGGCTCTTCTGAGGGAAGGAACAACCAGGTAAGTTTTTTCATGGCCACACACACTATCAATGGGTATGTCATGGTTAGAGCCTTCTAATAGGAAGACAATTTAGCAGCATCCATCACAGTTTTTAGATGCGCATACCATGGTCCTAGATGGTGTCCTAGAATTCCACTTCTAGGACACCATCCAAGAGAAATATTCTTGCGTGTACATAAAGACGGATGCACAAGTGATTAGAAGCATCTGATCATCCATTAACAGGGGCATGGCAAAATAAATTACAGTACATCAATGATGGAATATTTGACAGCTTTCTTAAAGTGCAGTGGATCCCTGTGTACCGATAAGGAAATGTCTCCAAGGTATCTTGATAGACTGTACCATGAGAAAGCTACGTGTAGAACCATTTTTAAAAAAGCCATTTTGTATGAGTATAGAGAAAGCTCTGCGAGGATGAAAACTAAACTGTTAAAAGTAGTTAAACTCTAAGGGATGGGGAAGGGGAGGAGGAGTGGAGGGGAAATTTTTACTTGCTCCATATATTTCTGAAGTATTTTAATTCTTTACAGTGAATATGCATTACTTTTGTTATTAAAAACCTAATATGGAAAAATTATTCTGGTGTTTTCAACCAATTTTTAATGTTATGGGCAAGTCATTAACAAGTGAAAAAATTAGAGTGTGAAATTCTGTGCATAGTATGATCTCAGCTACAGAAAAATGCATTTAAAATCCAGGAAGGAAATATATCCTCAGTGTTAATAGGGACTGCCTTTGGGTGGCAGGATTATAAGTGTGTGTTGTTGTTTTTTTGCCTTCTGCTTTTACTTTTCTGTAGTTTCTAGATTCTCACAATGTGCCTGTATTGTTTTTATAATGAGGAAAAAAAATTAAGCAGGTCTGCCAGAGGTTCATGGCAGGTTGTAAAACCCAAGTAGCTGAGCCTGGCAAAGAGCTTCTAGTCCAGGTTGTCACTACCTGCGTGCTGGGTGGCGTGAAGGCCCAAAATCTTGGGCCACCTAAGGAGAATCTCCTAACTGCAAGGGACAGAGGAGGAGAAAAGATGGCTCTTCTCCATTTTCTCTTCTGATTAAATTGCAATAAGCAAAAGGAGAGTGTCATACCAAGGGGGGGAAGGTTCTCCTGCCAAAGAGGGTGAAACTTCTGAATGGGGCCTGCACCATGCCCCCCAAAGGAAGGTTCCAATCCTGAAGGGTCAGTATTGAGCTTTTCAGGGAGTCTGGGCAATCGCTGGCAGGTCTGGTAGCTTCCACATTCTTCAGGAGTGACTGGGTCTAGAGGGCTGCTGCGGGGCCCAGGCGCCATTTTGAAAGGGGCCAGGCGGGAGGCAGGCACCGTTGTGGGGGTGGGTGGGCTGGCTGAAGCCTCTTCCGTGGTCCCCAGAGCCTGGCTGAGATGCTGCCATGACACAAGGCAGAAGCTGGGGTCACAGTTGTGGGGGTAAGGAGTGGGTCATCCCTGCTTTTTCTTGACATAACACCCAAACAACAGCAAGAGGGCAGAGCACCCTAAAGCCCACCTTCACAGCGTTTTGGGGACCTGTAGAAATCATTCCTTTATTCCTTCATTCGTCCGTCTTCCATTTGAGGAACTCAGTACTCTTAATCCCTCCCTTGATAGCAGAGCCATGCCTCTTCCCCTAATGAAGCCGTTCCTGCCTTACTTGAAGACTCAGGGGATAACCTCTTTGAGGGAGTTGATTGCCCTGCAAGGGGAAGCCAGCACTTTAAAAAAAAAAAAGATTTATTTTTAAAATTTATTTCTCCCCACCCCTCATTGTTTGCACTTGCTGTCTGTTCATCTTCCTTTCAGGAGGCACCAGGAAAGGAACCCAGGACCTTCCATGTGGGAGGGAGGCACCTAATTGCTTGAGCCACCTCTGCTCTCTGCTTTGTTGTGTCTCTCATGTTTTCCTCCTTGTGTCTCTTGTTGCATCAGCTCACCATGCCAACCTGTCGTGTCAGCTCGCTGTCTTGCTCATCTTCTTTAGGAGGCACCAGGAACCAAACCCAGGACCTCCCATGTAGTAGGCGGGAGCTCAATCACTTGAGCCACATCTGCTTCCCAGAAGCCAGTTCTTATCAAGTTCCCCCTGCACAGGAGTCAGAGCCCAGCACAAGACAGTGAGGGGCAGAAGTTTGTAATGGGGAAGGGCAATTACAGAGGCAAACCTCAAAGGAGAAAGCTTCCTCAGGAAAAGAATTCCAAGATTTTGCTAATGTATATTGGCAAAGATCTAGAGAAGACATGGAAGAATGGCTTCTGAGAGTAGAAAGAGGAGCACAGTTTTAGAACAAGCTAATTTTATAAATATTGGTGCACTTACCAGAGACCGTGTTTTCAGTATGCCAACGATAGCACCTATGAGTAATCATTGCTCTCCCATTGGTGGACTAAAACCTACGTTCAGAAGATAAAGTTGAGAAACCATTCCTTGGGGTGATGAAGAATCTAGGCAAGTGGATGTGGCTCAAGCAGTTGGGCACCTGCCTACCACATGGGAGGTCCTGGGTTCAGTTCCTGGTGTCTCCTAAAGAAGACAAACAAGAGAGCAAGCTGATGCGACGGGCTGGTGCAGCGAGCTGACGCAACAAGATGATGCAACAAGATGATACCAGGAAGAGACACAAAGGGGGAACATAATGAAAAACACAACAAGCAGGGAGCATAGGTGGCTCAAGCAATTGGGTACCTCCCTCCCACATGGAGGTCCTGGGTTTGGTTCCTGGTGCCTCCTAAAATGAAGACGAGCATACAACAAACACACACAGAGAGCAGACAGTGAGTGCAAACAACGAGGGGAGGGAGAGAAATAAAATAAATCTTAAGAAAAAAAAAAAAAGAATCTGAAGACTTGGGGAAGTAGGAAAGTTGGAGTGGATTTGTCATGGGCAATCCACTCACTTGTTCCCTAACCACATCTCTCAAGAAAGCCCGGTAGAACTCCCCTTCTCGAGAAACTGACTCTAGTGTGGGGAGCCTGGTAGATGCTCTGCAGACTGGGGGTGCTGGTGGGAAACGCTGCATCCTGACTTAACTAGCATACCAAGAGCCCAGGTGGCCGAGACCGAGTAGTGGCATTTTACAACCTGGCAAGGCAGCAGCCGTTACCATCGTGGGCAGCAATGGGATCTTTGCTGGTACCTAATTTTTACCTTGGAATGCCTGGGATGAAGAAAAATAGGCAGTCCACTGAAGTCTTACCTGACTGACATTTACAACGAAAAAAATTTTAGGAACAAAACATGAAGCTTGGAGTCAGAAGTTGATTTAACCCACCATGACAGAAAGTCAAAGCCCCTCACCCAATCCCCAGACCTGAGTCAATTCACAGACCCTTTTGAATGGACTTAAAGGCTGGATGCACTTGGGGGAAAAAACATATCAATGACTTCAAAACTATGTTCTGTGAGTATTCCCCTTAGCCTTTCTCAAGGCGACAAATGACTATTCACCAGGATAACTGTGGCCGGGAAAGGCAAATATCCAAACTTCTCAGGGATTATTGGTAACTCGCTCAGGGCTGACACTAGTTCCTGGAGGCCATGATGCTTCTTTGGTCCACAAGAGTGAGGGCTTGTGGGGGTGTAGCAGGCCCAAATTGTTAGCCCCCAGGAGCCATAGCCCTCCCCCTTTTCTCGTGAACCCTGATTATGTTTCGTTACTGCGGGTATCATGTGTTCCCCCTTCCCAACCTTAAGTGCTGAATGCTGATTAGTCTAAATCCGTCATGGTAATTCCATCCCCCTTGCCAGGGCTTGCTTTAAGTGAGAGTATGAGACCCACCCCTGACCAAATAGATGTAAGAGGAGTCTAAGGAGGGGCTTTTGGAAAGGTTTCCTCACTCTTTGTAGTTCAAGAGGCAGAACTAGCCAGAAGTGACCCTGGGAATTCACTCTAGGTTAGCTAAGCAACGAGCTAGCTGAATCAGTGGTTCCACCTTCTCCCAAGCTCAGCTTCTCTCAGGTCCAGCGGCGCCCTCCCCCTTATAGGGGGAGTTGTACCATCCTGTGGACCTTGAAATCTAGGTGCTGAGCAGCTGGCATGCCCAGCGAGCTCCTATAACAGCGGGCACCCCAATCCAGACTGCCTGGTACCACACAGTCTACAGAGCCCCTTACTGATTAGGTGGCTTTCTTACTCTCTTGCTCTGAGATGCCTCCAGCACAGAGGAGTCCCTTCACTGAAATTTGGACTTACGATGTGGACCCAGCAGCACTCTGGCCCAAGCCCACCTCTCTGAGGGATGAAGGGAAGAACACAGGCCTCTTTTTTGCTGACTCTTGGCCTTGTAAACATCCCCTTTCCCTAATAAAGCCTATTCCTTAATTGAGACTGTGTGACATTGAGGATTTTACCCTGAACCCTGGCATGATGAGTGGAAACCCTGAATGAGCCCATTTTGCAAGAGACTGTGATAAAGGGACACCAGGTAGGGTCTCAACTCTTTTTTTCACTCCTGGATATAGCTGGGGGAGGAGGCAATTCCTTTAGCTATAGCAACTATGTTGCAAAACAAGTAGAGTTACCAATATTTTGAGAATGTCAGAGCAAAAAGATGGAAGGAACCTGTACAGGTCCTTGGTGATATCATTGTACCCTAAATTAAACGACCTTACAACTTTTCTAAATTGGGATTCCCTGTTATGTGATAAAATAAATTCCTTATTGCTTCAACTGTTTTAATTGGATCATCAGTTACTTATAGCTAAAATCATCCTAACTTATACAAGGGCTCAGGTAATAGAGAATTTTTCTTAAGTCTATCTCATATTCCAGATTGGCCAGGACAGAAGACAAAAAGCTATGTCTTGTAGAATAAAAATGGATTAACACAAGCCTAATAAAGTTGTGATTTCATTTGCAGCTGCTATTCAGGATCTGGTCTCTTTTCTGGACCAAATATACATCACTAATGGTATCTTTTAGGTAGCTATTTATTTAGCCTTTTTTTTTTTTCTTTCTTTCTTTTTCTGTAACCAAATAAACAGAGAACAGTGAAATTGTTTTCTTTTACTTAGTAGGGAAAGTAATATATCCTCGTGATCTAGCTCAGGGATATGTCAGTTTTCTGGCCCTGTGCCACAATTTTGTTCTCAGAGACCTTGCTTGTCTCACTATCTCACAAGAAATATGCTTATTTTTTTCATTCATGACACAATGCTGATCAGACCTGAAGAATAGGAAGTAGCAGCTACTCTAGCTGTTTTGGTAAGATACATGCACGCCAAAGACTAGAGATAAATTCCACAAAAATACAGGGACAACTACCTCAGTAATATTTTAAGGAGGGGAATCCAGTAGTCAGAGACATATTGAGATAACTCCTTCAAAGCAAAAGACAAGTTCCTATACTTTGTATTCCCTATCACTAAGAGAGAGGATAAAGCTTGTTAAGCCCATTTGATTTTTTTTCAAACAGCAGGATATATATTCTCGCTATCTTTTTTAAAGACTTATTTACTTTTTTTTTTATTATTATTTCCCCCTTTCCCCCAGATGGTTTTCTCATCTGTCTGCTCATTGTTTGCTTGCCTCCGGGTGGCACCAGGAACAGAATCTGGGACCTCCCACATAGGAGGCAAGTGCCCAAAGGGCTGAGCTACATCCACTCCCCGCAGGCTGCAGTGTCTGCTGGCTTGTGGCATCTGCTCCTTTAGGCATCTAGAGCATTGTGGCAGGTGCGGCGTATCCTCGTCTTCTTTAGGAGGCACCAGGACCTGAACCTGGGACCTCCCGTGTGTAGGTGGACGCCCAACTGGTTGAGCCACATCCCCTTTCCTCCATTTGAATTTTTGAGGAACTATATAGCATATTTGGGCGTGCTATTCCAATCATTTATTGAATCACCCAAAAGTTTGCTGGAGCAAAAGCAGCTCTTTAGCTAATCCAGGCTGCCGTGCAAGCAACTCTGTTACTTGGCCATATGGCCCAGCAGATCCAACAATTCATGAGGCCGACAAAACCTGAGACTGATTGGGATACTTCATGGAGCCAATATCATAATAGCAAGCTTTGGGATTATGGAGAAAAGCACATCTTTTTTTGTTGTTGTTATGTTAAAGATTTATTTTATTTCTCCCCCACTCTCGTTGTTTGTGCTCGCTGTCTGCTCTCTGTGTCCATTTGTTGTGCACTCTCTGTGTCTTCTCGTCTTCTCTTCAGGAGGCGCTGGGAACCAAGCCTAGGATCTCCCATGTGGTAGGCAAGTGCCCAAAATGCTTGAGCCACATCTGCTTCCCATGGAGAAAAGTACATCTTTGACAAGTAATTATTTTCCTGAGAAACACCTGTTGTCTTCAGATGCCTTCCTTTATCTTCTCCCACTGTGGTCTTTGCTTCCCAGTCTCCTGTGTCTGCTGAATTCTGGCTGAAATCAGTCAGTGGGTGACACTTTTGGGAGAGAAGGGAGAAGCCACGATATTTCTTCTCTTTCCTCAGCCTCAGGTAGTGTCTTTGGCAGCAAATGAGTTTCTTCTGTTTCTTCCACTGAGTAATTTTGGGTTCAAGTAACCCCACCTCCTCTCTTTGTCCCTCCAGTTTCAGGGCAACACTGGCTTCCTGGTGTTGCTAATCTATAGGTTGCTTCATCATCCCTTGTTTGGCATCGCAGCTCTTCCATCACATGTGTAATCGATTCCCTACATTAAATTCTCTCTATTGAAAATACGTAAAATGGTTTGTTTTCCTGGTTAGATCCTGAACTAATAACTTTTTGGTACTGGGGTAGTCCCAAAAAACAGAACCTCAAGATGTTTATTATGTGCAACTTATTTACCCTCTCTCCCTTACTCTGTCATCCAGGAGGGCCCACTGCTTCTCAGTCTTTAATGTACATAAAGTACCTGGGGAGCTTGTTAAAGTAGAGGTTCTAATCCAGTAGGTCTGGGCTAGGGCCTGAAGCATACATTTCTTATAAGCTCCCCGGTGATGCCAAGTCTGCTGGTGCAGACCTGACTCTGAGCAGCAAGACACTAAGGCATCCAGGAACATATCAGAGAGGACATGGCATCCTTTAATAGCTCTGTGGCAGACGTCCTCGGGAGAACCACCAGTAAGAAAGAGGCATAACACTTAGTGAACCTCTTTGGTTCTTAAAGGCAACATATTCCGTATTTGAGTATACTGTTGTGACATATTTATGGAGTAATCTGTAAGTCTGCTGGTTTTGAGAAGGACAGAGGCAAGAGCTAAAGGAAGTCCAGGCTGCAGTGTAAGCCATCTTGCCACTCAAGCCTGTGACCTCGCCACTCCAGTAGTTCCCAAGGTGTCAGTTGTAAATAAGAATGCACTGAGCCTCTTGTAAGCCCCAACAGGAGGATGGCAGCACAAAGTACTAAAGTTTTGGAGGAAAGTGCTGCCCTTCTTTTGATAGAAAGGATTATTGGATTACTCTGAAGACTTAAGCACAGGATACCAAGTATTATGCTACCTGAGCTACCTGTAATGAACTAGGTGCTTCTGATCCAGGCACTATCTGCCTTGCCATAAGGCTGGATGCATGCAGCAGCAACCTGCTCTCAGATGGAACTGGCACACATTAGATCATGATTAAGCAGGTCTGTCTGTATGGCATAAGCAAGTTAAATGAGCAAGTGACTCAGACTCCCATAACACTTTTGCCAGCTGCATTGCCACCCCGCCTTCAAGCCACATCTTTGGCTTCATGAGGAGTTGATGGACAAATTAAAAAATCCATTCCTGGTTTTCATATGGACCTGCACAAAATGCTGGCAGAAGCTAAAAGGGGACTGCTGCCACATTATCATCTCACTCAGGGGTGGCTCTGAAAGACAGCAGGGAACAGAAATCTCCCACAGGGAAAAATTTCAGGCAGTACACCTGCCTCCACTTCATGGAAAGAGACATGGCCAGAAGTATGGATCATTACGAATTCATGGCCGTAGTCAACAGTTTGGCTACTTGGTCAGGGACTTGGAAAGAGTAAGATGTGAAGATTGGTGACAAGAATTCTGAGGAAGAGGTAAGTGGAGAGACCTCTCACAAAGTGTGTGAATATCTGTGTCCCATGTGAAAGTTCACCAAAGGGCATTTACTGACGTGAGGCTTTCAACAATCAGGTGGACAAGATGATTCATCCTCTGGGTACCAAGCAGCTTCTTTCCTCAGCCATACTGGTGCTTGCTCAGTGGGTTCAAGTACAAACTGACGACGACAGCAGGTGTGGTGGTTTAAAAATATTTCCAAAAATTCTATGATACTCCTTGTAACCGTTGGGGAATTTGATGTAATTATGAATTCCAAAAATATAATTGGATCATGCCTGTAATCTGATCTGTTAATCTGGGAATGATTGAATTATGATTAGGGCGTTGACTGGGCCATGTCAGTCAGTAGGGCGTTGAGCCCCACACCCTGGTGGGTGGGGAATCGAATGTAAAAAGCAAGGCAAAGGACAGAAGAA
>JAQZBX010108770.1:0-10523 GCA_029593785.1 Cabassous unicinctus
GCTACTACTGATTTATAATCTGGTATCTTTATTCTTATGAAAAGTTTGATGAAATCTCCTTAGAACCAAAAGCAAGTATATTTAGGTGATTTAACTCCATCTGTTTTATCTTATTCATTTATACCATATTACCCTATAATTATAGATTTAATTGAAATGACACAGTCATATAGCAAAATGAATCAATATCTAAACTATCTTCTATTAAAACACTATTTCTTCTTTATCACAGACAGATTTCTCCTCATCGCTCATGTAACTGATTCCTCCTACTACCAATTCAGTTACCCTTTCTTCAAGTATTCTCCTTTGAGAGAAGGAGAGGTGAGTCTAAAGCTGTGAGACTGATGAAGCAGGTAAAGAGCAAGGCAGGAGAAAAAATTTTCCATGTAGAAGAGGCTAGAAAACACGACTCCTCTCTCACCATCCTTCTTAAGCAGTCACCAAAATGTAAATGACAAACTATGGAACAAGTGTACACACTGCAATTGCACCAGCTCATCTAGAAGGTAAACCCACCACTTCATGTACTTTCAGAATTCCACTTTGTATCCATAAAATTGTGTTTGGTTGCAAATAATAGAAAAAACAACTCAAACACACTTAACAATAACTGATTTATTGACTCACATAAATGTGAAGTTAAGAGGCTCAGCACACAACTTTCTGGGACCCCTGCTTGCCCTCACAGCACCTCAAGCGCAGCGCTGGAAGGTGCTCCGGAAAGGCAGCAAGGCGAAACGTCTCTAGCCCCTCATTTCCACGCTTATGGGGGGATCCAGCAAACCCGCGCCCCACCCCCACCAAGTTTCCTCAGCCAACTTACCTCAGAGGCAGCCCAGGTTCCAGAGACAAGGAGCCCAGCATGCTTGCTCCGCCTAAGGGTCCCGGCCCGTGGCACTTGCTCCACCGCCCACCCGCATCGCATGCCAAATAGTGGCCCCTTGCTGCACACCAGGAGCCCAGCGCGGCAGCGCCAGGATGCGGGCAGCACACAGACGCAGCCTTGGCTCCCAAACCACCAGTGCGTGAGGCGGGGCCTAAGAGGCCCAGCCACGCCCCTGCCCAGAAGCACTGCCCCCCACCTCAGATCCAGGGGGATCCAGTGCCCATGCACTCACCAGACTTCCTCAGAGAGTGGGGGACCCCCAGAGTCCAGGTCCCCTCACAGCCCCTCAGAGAGAGGGAGGCCCCTCAGAGTTGGGGGTACCCTCTAAGAGTTGGGGCCCCTCAGAATTGGCATCCCCCTAGAGTCCCTCAGGGTCCCTCTGGGAGTGAGGGTCCCACAGAACACAGATCCCTCCACAGAGGAGTGAGGGTCCCCTCGGGATTCTCAGAGTTTGATTTCCCCTCATAGTGGGGGGCCCCTTAGGGTTCCTCGGAGTCCAGGTTCCCCTCAGAGAGTGGGGGGGGGCCTAGAGAGTCCAGGGCTGAGAAGGGGCGACCCCAGCAGCCCCACTCACCCAAGTTATTTGGTGCTTCACGGGAGATGATCAGCTCAGGACGGCATCGGATGCAGCAGTCTGGCCCAGTCCCAATGCATCCAGACAGTGGCTCTTCCACTTCTACATTCTGGAAGAGTTTAAGCAGGATTGGCGGTAGTTCTTTCCAAACGATTGGCAGAACTCACCTGTGAAGCCATCTTGTCCTAGGATTTTCCCAGATGGAAAGTTTTTGATGATGAATTCAATCTCATTACTTGTGATTCTTGTGTTGAGTTAATCAATTTCTTCTTTCTTCACTGTAGTTGTTGGTGTGTTTCTAGAAATTAGTCCATTTCATTTAACTTATCCATCTTCTTGCAGTACAATTTTTAATGTATCCTCTTATGATACTCTATTTCTTTGGTATCAGTGGTGATATCCCATCTCTCATTTTTTATTTTATTTATTTGCACCTTCTCTCTCTTTTCTTTGATAATCTAGCTAAAGGTTTGCCAATTTTATTAATCTTCTCAAAGAACCAGCTTTTGCTTTTTTTAATTTTTTCTAGTATTTTGTAATCCTCAATTTCATGGAGTTCTGTTTAATCTTTGTTATTTCCTTCTTTCTTCTTGCTTTGGGATTAGTTTGTTGTTCTTTTTTTAGTTCTTCCAGGTGTACAGTTAGGTCTTTGATTTCACATCTTTCTTCTTTTATATATATAGACATTTATTGCTATAAATTTTTTTCTCAGCACTGCTTTTGCTGCATCCCATAGGTTTTGATATTGCTGTGTTCTCATTTTCATTCATTCCAAAGTTGTTACTGATTTCCTCTGCAATTTCCTAATTGACCAATTGATTGTCTAAGACTGCGTTATTTAACTTCCATATCGTTGTGCCTATCCTGGTTCTCTGCCACTTACTAATTTCCAGCTTTATTCTGTTGTGACTAGGATAATTACTTCCTATAATTTCAATCTTTCTGAATTCATTGAGTATTGTTCTGTGATCTAGCATGTGGTCTATTCTGGAGAATGATCCATGTGCACTTGGGAGGAATATATATCCTGCTGTATTTTTGTGTAATATTCTGTAAATGTATGTCTATTTTGTCTAGATCCTCTAATGTATTTTTCCAAGTCTCTATTACTTTACTAACCCTCTGTCAAGATGTTCTGTATAATGGTGATAATGGTCTGTAAACTCCCCCATTATAATTGCAGAGGCATCTATTTCTCCACTTAGATTTTTTTTAGGTTTTGACAAACTGTATAATGGCCTGTATCTGTCAGTGCATTATCCTGCAGAACAATTCCAAAGTATCAAAAATGTCCCATGTTACACCTATTTTTCCCATTCCTCCCCTCAGAACTTCTCATGACCAATGCCTTTATATCAATGTTACAAGTTTGTCCATTACTAGAAAAATAATAACTCTATGTTAGTTCATGGTTGCAGCCCCCACTTAATTTTGTTCATTTCTCAATCTTGAGGATTTTGGGATAGTGTTGCCTACTCTGCTTCTGATTGAGAGGGGTCTTAGATCCCATTGGGGCAGATGGATGGAACGGTCTTGCTGGAAGTTGTAGATACTCTTTATTTTTAGGGATGTGAGTTGTCCATCATCATCCTTTTGCTAGCTGTCTTGGGTGAGTCCAATGAACTGGAGAGTAGGTGTTTCCTTCAACTCTGCTGAGATTCAGATATTCTACATAGAAGACACTGAAAAATTCCCCTCAAAGTTTCTAGAACAAAGAGACAAGCTCATAAATTTGGTTGGACAAAAGATTAATACACAAAAATCAGAAATGTTTCAATACATACTAATGAGCAATGTGTGTAGGAACCAGAAAAAAAAATAATTTCATTTACAATAGTGACAAAAAGACTCAAATATTTAGACATAAACTTAACCAAAGACATAAAGGATATGCAGTTAGAAAACAACAAAACATTGCTGAAATAAATAAAGACCTAAATAATTGGAAGGACATTCCTTGTTCACTAGTTGGAAGACTACATTTAATTAAGATGTCTAAATAACCCAAACTCATTTACAGATTCAAATTCAATCCCAATAAAATTCCCAACAGTCTTGTTTTGCAGAAATGGCAAATCCAATTATCAAATTTATTTGGAAAAGTAAGGAGACAGGAATAGAGAAAAATACCTTTAAAAAAGGAATGAAGTTGGAGGACTCATATTTCCTGGCTTAGCTACTTTGGTAAAAAAACAACAGTGTACTGGCATAAAGGTAGACATATTGACTAGTGGAATCTAATTCAGTATTAACAAATAGACCCCTTCTACTGCTCAGTGATATTGACAAATCTCTCAAAAACACTATCTGGGACAGAGGAGTCTATTCAATAAATAGATCTGGGAGAACTGGGTATCCATAGATAAAACAAAGAAAGAAGACCCATGTCTCACAACTTATATACAAATTAACATAAAATGGATCAAGGACCTTGATATAAAAACTAGTACCATACATCTCCTATAAGAAATTATAGGGAAACAACATCAAGAACTTTTGGTATGTGCTAGTTTCCTAAACCTTACACCCAATTGAAAAGCAAAGAAAGAAAAAAAAGATAAATGGAACTTCATCAAATTTAAACACTTTTTGGGTTTCAAATAAATTTGGTAAGAAAGTGAAAAGGGAGCCTATTCAATCAGAAAAAAACTTTTGGAAACCACATATAAGATAATGGTTGGATCTCAATGTTATATAAACATATCACACAACTCAATGATAAAAAGAGAAGGGAGGGGGAGCAGATGAGACTCAAACAGTTGAGCTTCTGCTTCCCACACAGGAGGTCCTGGGTTTGGTTCCCAGAGCCTCCTAAAAAAAAGAAAAAAGAAAAAGAAAAACAAGCAAATGAATGAAAAAACCAACTCAGGGAAGCCGATGTGGCTGAATTGCTGAGAGCTGGCTTTCCACATATGAGGTCCCAGGTTCAATTCACGGCCCTGGTACTTCAACAGCAACAACAACAAAAAGACAAAGGAGAAATCATATAGGAATGCCTTATAATTCCATTAGACCTTTTCTATAATCTAAAATATATCTAAAACAAAGATTAATAAAAAGGAAAATAGACAAGCAACACAGTTTAAAAATGGGCAAATAATTGAACATTTATTCCAAAGAAGAAATAAAAATGGCCAAAAGGTAAATAAAATAATGCTCACATCACTAGCTAATACAGAAATGCAGATTAAAACTACAATGATATATCATTTCACTCCTTACAGACTGGCCATTATTAAAAAGACAGAAAACTACAAGTTCTGGAGAGGATGTGGAGAAAAGGGAATGTTCCTTCACTATTGGGAATATAAAATTGTGGAGCCTCTGTTGAAGTCAGTTTGGCAGTTCCTCAAGAAGCTAAATATTGAACTGCTCTATGATCCAGCAATCCCATTTCTAGGAATATATTCAGAAGAATTGTAAGAAAGGGCAAGAACAGACATTTGCACACCAATATTCATAGTGGCATTATTCACAATTGCTAAAAGGTGGAATCAATCCATGTCCATCAACCAATGAACTGATAACAAAATGTGGTATATACATATGATGTTATATACATTCATCTGTAAGAAGTAATGAAATCAGGATGCATAGGACAACATGGATGAAACTTTACATTATGTTAAGTGAAGTAAGCTAGACACAAAAGGACATATACTGTATATCTTACTAATATGAAGTAAATATAATGAGTAAACTCATGGAGTTAAACTGTAAAGTATAGGTACTAGGAGAGAGACTAAGGGTTGAGAAGAGGGAGCTGACATTGAATGTTTGTAGAATGTAATTAATAAGGTGGACTGTGATTGTGTAGAAATGGATAGAATTGATGGTAACACATTTTAGTGAGTATAACCAACACTGCCAATTTATAAATGCAAATGTGGGTGAAAGGGGTAGCCTAAGAATACTACAGCATAATCTAGGGACTGTATAACATAGTGACTTCAGTGATGGATGATGGATGATGGATGATGATTTTTATTAATATTACAAATATAAGAATGTTCCTCTATTACAAGTTGTTAAGAATATCAAAATACATGGGGGAAATACAACTAATGTAACATATAAACAACAGGCAACAGGAATTTTATAATATTTTTACAACAAAGGCCAAGAAGATATTATAACATTGCTATGGGTTAAAAATGGGAACATACAAGGGGTATGGTGCATTTCCTTATGGATTAATTCTGAAATGAAGTGAGCTGTTGACAGAATAATTCTAGATTAAACTGAAAGCTATTGATTGTTCACTTTGGTTGGATTGTACAAAGGAGGGTACCATGTAACCCAGTGAACCCCATCGTGAATGATGGACTGTGGGTAACTATACAAATACGAGTCTCATGAACTATAACATATATACAACACTAATAAATGTTGTTAATAATAGGCTGATTTGTGGGAAAATACATCAAATATAAGCTATGGACTATAGACCACAGTAATATTATGATGACATTCTTTCATCATTTGTAATAAATGCCATAACAATGTAAGGTGTTGTGGTGGGACAGTGTACAGAAATCTTGTATGATATGCATGATGGTTCTTTAAAAATAGTCAAATTCAAGGCAAAAAAAAATTAGGCAATGAGAAGCACATTTACAAGGTGTGTTTTTAGGTTTCATAGATGCCTTAATAGTGAGGAGCTGGAGTACAGGAATGGTTTATTAATTCAGTGGGCCCAGAGTTTTGGGAGGTGTACTGATCACCTGAAAATTGCAGCATTTCTCTTTAGAATTCCAGATTCCTTTTTTGTAAAGTTTTTATCATACTCTCCATTATCCTCAAACAACTGGACTTTTGTAAATTCACATTCAATAGTGAGTTAACACACTCTACATTTTACATTGAAAATAAAACTCAGCCATCTGATGAACCTCCTCATTGCCTCAAAATGAACTCTATCAACGTTTTCTTCTCACTCTGGCCATGGCGTTTTCATCACTGGAAACCTTCAAAAGCATGTCACTTAAATATTTACCTCTTTTTTCTTCCCATTACAAATTATTCCTTTCAGTTTGTTCTTCACAACAGCATTTTTAAAATTTACTGTTGGTGTCCAGAACTACTTAGTGTTGGTATCCAGCTAAATTTACAAAAAGCCAATTTTGACCTGGAGATATATATATTCCCCCTTTGGGATGAGCAGATCATAGCAACTCATCCTAACACTAGTTCACTAGCACCATGATTTATTAACTTCACCACACTGGCAATTATTTGCAAAAAGTTTTTCTTCCCCATTAGACTGTGAAATTCATGTATTTAGGAAACTTGCCTACTGTTCACTGCTGTACCCTAGGTGCCCGGATCAGAGGGGGCACTTAACATATATGTGTTGAATTCATTTTTGAATTTCTCAAACAAAAATGGAAAAAGGTAAGGCAGGTACAGCATATGTATGCAGCACATTTTGTCTATCCATTCATCTGTTGATGGGCACCTGGGTTGATTATAACTTTTGGCAATACTGAATAATGTCACTATGAACATTGGTGGGGATATATCCATTCATGTCTTTGCTTTCAATTTTTCTGGGTGCATACCCAGCTTTGGAATAGCTATATCATACGAAAGTTCTATAATTAGTATTTTGAGGAACCGCCAAACTGTCCTCCACAATGGCTGAACCATTCTACATTCCCACTAACAGTGGAAGAAGGTTCCCATTCCTCCATATCCTCTCCAACACATACAGTCTGCTCTTTTTTTAACAGCCACCATTCGAATGGGTGTAAATTGGTATCTCATGCATCTTTTCATTTGTATTAACCATTTGTATTTCTTCCTTGGAGAAGTGTCTTTTCAGGTCATTCACCCATTTTTAAAATGAGTTGTTTTTCCTTTTATTTTTGAGGTGTAGGACTTCTTTATATATGCAGGATATTAGGCTCCTATCGGATATATGGTTGCCAAATATTTTCTCCAATTGGGTAGACTGCCTTCTTACTTTCTTGGTGATGTTCTTTGATGTGCAAAATTTTAATTTTGAGGAGATCCCATTTATTTATTTTTTCTTTTGCTGCTCATGCTTTGGGTGTGAAGTTCATGAAACCATTTCCTATTACAAGGTCCTGTAGATGATTCCCTAAATAATCTTCCAAGGTCTTTATGGTCTTGGTTCTTATATTTAGATCCTTGAACCATCTTGAGTTGATTTTTGTATAAGGTGTGAGACGGTGTAACTCTCTCATTCTTTTGGATATGGATATCCAGTTCTTCAAGCACCATTTGTTGAAGAGGCCATTTTCTCCTAACTGAGTGTGCTTGGTGGCCTTGTCAAATATCACATGAATGTATATGTGGGGATCTCAATTCAGTTCCACTGGCCAGTATGTCTACCCTTAGGCAAATACCATGCAGTTTTGACAACTGTAGCTTCACAGTATGTTTTAAAGTCAGGTAGTGTAATACTTTCAATTTCATTTTTCTTTTTCAATATGTCCGTGGCAATTCAGAGCCTCTTATCCTTCTAAATAAATTTTGTAGCTAGTTTTTCCAATTCATTAAAAAATGCTGTGTTGATTTTTATTGGGATGGCATTAAATCTGCAGATTACTTTGGGTAGGATAGACATCTTAATCATGTTTAGTCTTCCTATCCATGAACAGGGACTATTCTTCCATTTGTTTACATCTTCTTTGATTTCCTTTAACAGTGTTGTGTAGTTTTCTGTATATAAGTCCTTTACATCTTTAAGTAAATTTATTCCTAGGTATTTGATTCTTTTAGTTATTATTGTAAATAATATATTTTTTAATTGATTTCCTCCTCAGATTGCTCATTATTGGTGTACAGAAATGTTACTGATTTTTGAGCATTGATCTTGTAGCGTGTGACTTTACTGAACTCATTTATAAGTTCTAGAACCATTGTTGTAGATCTCAGGGCTTTTTATGTATATGATCATATTATCTGCAAATACTGAAAATTTTACTTCTTCCTTTTCAAATTAGATTCTTTTTATATCTTTTTCTTGCCTCAGTGCTCGAGCACATACTTCTAAGAAAATGTAAATTAGGAGCAGTGATGGGGGCATCCTTGTCTTGTTTCCAATCTTAGAGGGAAAGCATTTAGGATTTCACCATTGAAGATGATGTTAGCTGTGGGTTTTTCATATATACCCTTTAGTATGTTCAGAAAGTTTCCCTCTATTCCTATCTTTTGCAGTGTTTTTATCAAGAATGTGTGCTGTATTTTCTCAAATGCTTTTTCTGTATCTATAGAGATGATCATGTGATTTTTTTCTTTCAATTTGTTTACGTGGTGTATTACATTGACTGATTTTCTTATGTCGAACCATCCTTGCATACCTTGGATGAAACCTACTTTGTCATGGTTTATAATTCATTTGATATGTTGTTGAATGCAATTAGTCAGTATCTTGTTGAGGATTTTAGCATCTAGATTCATTAGAGAGATTGGTGTGTAATTTTCCTTTCTTGTGGCATCTTTATTTGGCTTTGGTATTAGGGTAATGTTGGCATCATAGAAAAAGTTAGGCAATGTTTTTCTACTTCTATTTTTGTGAAGAGCTTAAGCAGGACTTCTGTTAGTTTTTCCAAGAATGTTTGGCAGAATTCACCTGTGAAGCTGTCTGGGTCTGGGCACTTCTTAGTTGGGAGGTTTTTGATGACTAAGTCTATCTCTTTATTTGGAATTGGACTGTTGAGTTCATCAATTTCTTTTTTTGTCAATGTAGTCTGCTTGTGAGTTTCTAGGAATTTGTTTATTTCTTCTAAATTATCATTCTTGTTGGTATATAATTTTTCAAAGTATCCTCTTATGATACTCTTTATTTCTGTGGGGTCAGTGGTGATAGCCCCTTCTTCATTTCTTATTTTGTATATTAGTATCTGCTCTCTTTTTTTCTTTGTTAGTTTTGCTAAAGGTTTGTCAATTTTATTGATCTCCTTCAAGAACCAGCTTTTGGTTTTATTTTTTCTAGTGCTTTCCTATTTTCTATTTCATTTAGCTCTACTATAATCTTTGTTATATCCTTCTTTCTTCTTCCTTTGGGGTTAGTTTGTTGGTGTTTTTCCAATTCCTCCAGATGTGCAGTTAGGTCTTCTATTTTAGTTCTCTCTTTTTTGATGTATGCATTTATGGATATGAATTTCCCTCTCAGTACACCTTTGCTGCATCCCATAGGTTTTGATATGCTGTGTTGCCATTTTCTTTTGTTTCAAGGTAGTTACTGATTTCTTTTGAGATTTATCTTTGACCCACAATTTGTCTAAGAGTATGTTGTTTAACTTCCATATCTTTGTTCCTAATTTGGTTCTCTGGCACTTACTGGTTTCCAATTTCATTCCATTAGGTTCAGAGAAATTACATTGTATAATTCAATCTTTCTGAATTCATTAAGATTTTATCTGTGGACTAGCATGGGGTCTATCTTGGAATATGATCCATGTGCACTCGAGAAGAATGTATATCATGCTGTATTTGGGTGTAGTGTTCTATATATGTCTAATAGGTCCAGATCCTCTAATGTATTATTCAGAGTCTTTGTTTCTTTATTGGTTCTTGTCAAGATGTTCTATCTAATGGTAATAATGGTGTATTAAAGTCCCCCACTATAATTGTAGAGGCATCTATTTCTCCACTTAATTTTTCCAGTGTTTGCCTCATTTATTTTGAGGCACCCTGGTTAGGTGCAGAAATGTTTATGACTGTTCTTTCTTCTTGAAAGATAACCCCTTTCACTAATATACAGTGTCCATCTTTGTCTCTTACAATAATTTTGAATTTAAAGTCTATTTTATTGATAGATTGAACGGGGGTATTTAGTGGCAGTGGAAGTGCTCTGCATGATCTTACAGTGATGGACACAGTACACAGTAAATATCATCAAAATTTATTAAAGTACGATCTAAAATGTAACCATAGTATAAACCTTTGACCATGTTTAGTAGCTATGTTCACTATTTGTGTATCAGTTACAACAAAGGTATTATCCACATATAAAAAGGTATTAATATGGGGGGTAGGAAAGTGGGAGGATGTTGGGTATATGAGAGTCTCCTGTATTCTGTGTGTGAC
>JAQZBX010108771.1:0-10519 GCA_029593785.1 Cabassous unicinctus
TTACATAATTTCATTTCCTTTTATATTATTAAATATTTGATATCTCTATATACTAGATGTATCTATTTGAGTGGCATACAATTAGAATTGTTTAATTGAGTATATCAATCTTTTCTAAAAGTTTATTTTATTCAATTTACACTTATAAATAGTGAGATGATTTGTTTATATCTAGAATTATATTTTATAATTCATAGAGCAAATAGTTCATATTAAGTATAGCAACCATGATGAGAAGTTGACTATAAATTTTATGGATTAATTTTATAATAAAGCTCCTACATATATCAATTTTAGTCTACTAAAACTTGTATAATAATAAGAAATATTGTCTACCTAATGCAGTTGTTGGTATCTGTATCTACAAATACTTTGTTTTACAAATTTCTGTCTTTTTCATCATACATCAGCAGTATAGTTTTGAAAATTTTGTTGCATTTTACCTCTATGTAACATGTAGATGATATTTTATTTGTTCTTTATTTTAGGCTGTTTAGAAACTGCTTAGAGTAAATAAGAAAATGGTTAAGAACATGTTTAAGCACAATATATGACTAGAAAGAAGCATGTGATAAATTTCTTAGAACAAACAATATTTTTAAAACTAAATATATTTCAGGGTAAATTATCAGAAGATGGGAAGGATTTTTGAAACATATAACTAAGAAATCATTTAGTATCAAATTGCAGTCAAAGATGAATTTATCAAATATCCATTTGTAATTACATACTAATAACTTTTCATTCCCACATTTTTTCTTAATTTTAAAAGAGCTTCAGATTATATAAATGTTACATCAAAATTTAGGGTGTGAATATTCTCACTGACCTGATTTTTTGATAATCAGTGTAGGCTGAATATTCTCTATATTAGAAACCATGCATGTGCTCCCTGGCCCTAGTTTTTCTCCCTAGGTCTGGTTTTTAGAATGCTGGTGATAAACTAAGCCAGATTTATTATATGACCATCCTGTATGGGAGAAGAATGTAACTTTGGGTATCTTTGGTCAATCTTAAGAGATATCACAGGGGGACAGATGTGGCTCAGGTGGTTAGGCATCCATCTCCCATATAGAGGGACTTGGGTTCGATCCCCAGGACCTCCTGGTAAAAAATTAAAAAAAAAAATATAGAAGGCGCGTGGGCTACTAGGCCCCTACATGGGTGCACCATCAAGCCCCGCGAGCGGGTGAGCCATCAGGCCCTGTCTGTGGGTGTGCTGCCAGGCCCCATGTGCAGGTGTGCCACCAGGCCCCACAAGCGGGTGAGCTTCCAGGCCCCATGTGCGGGTGTGCCACCAGGCCCCATGAATGGGTGAGCCATCAGGCAACGCAAGCCATGAAGGAAGATGATGAAGTAACAGGAGAGTGACACAAGGGAGAGCCAAGGCTAGACACACTGAAAAACCGGGAATTAAGGTGGCCCAGGTGGTAGGACTCCTCTCTCCCACATTGGAGATTCCGAGGATTGAATCCCAGTGAAGATATGAGAAGGATGAGAAGAAAGGGCAGGAAATGGACACAGATAGTTTCCCAGTGAATGGACACAGAAACAGCAAAAAGAGGGGTGTAAAAATGGATAAAAGTAAATAAATAAATCCTTAAAAAAATGTATAAGGGAGGAAGATGTGGACTATAGTTCGTAGTGATACTTTATGATGCCCTTTCATAATTTGTTAACAATTGTTTCACAACAATGCAGGGTGTTTGGGGGTGGGTGATGTGTGGGAGCCCTGTATGATATTATGCAGGTTTGTTTTGTAAGTTCACAATGTATACTGAGCACTTATAGTTTATGTATGTTCATGTATGAGTATTTACTTCAATAAATTGTTTTGAAAAAATTGGGGGTTTCCCATATGGCCCACTCCCTCCCACTCCCACAATTTCTCCCATTAACAAATTCTTTCATTAGTGTAGTACATTTGTTACAATTGATGAAAACATACTGAAACATTGCTTCTAACCATGGTCTATAGTTTACATTATTGTTTACACTTTGCACCTCAGAATTTTATGGTGCTGTGCAGAGTGGAATTATACATTTTGAGAAAATGTATAATGGCTTGTATCCATCATTGCAATATCATACAGAACAAATTCAATGTCCTCAAAATGCTCCATGTTATACCTTTTCTTCTCTCTCCCTTCCCTCAGAACCTCTGGTGACCACTGTCTTTATATCAATGTTACAATTTCTTTGAATATTAGAATAATAATAAGGCTAATTTGGTCTCTACTTGCATTCCTTCCTTATGTATGTGTATTCCTTAATGTTGAGGACTTTGGGATGGTGATGCCCACTCTGCTTCCCATTGAGAGGGGACTTAGATCCCATGAGACAGATGGATGGAACTGTCTTGCTTGCAGGTGTATATGCTCTCTGTTTTTTGAGATGTGATTTGTCCCTTATTGTCCTTTTGTTAGTTTTCCTGGATGATTCTGATGAACTTGAAAGTAGGTGTTGGCTGCAACTCTGCTGTAATAGTTCACCTCTCCCTGTATTAGTGTTTTGATGTCTTAAGTATGAATTCCTTAGTTTGCAAACTCAGGAGAGAGTGACAGGTGTAGACTTGAGACAGAATTTCATCCTTCTGGAACCTTCAATTTTATGCATTTAATCTATCCAATATATTGGATAAGGTACACCTGCATTATCCAGAGTAATCTGCTTTACTTAAAAGCCAGCCAATTGTAGATTTCAATCTATTTATAAAATATGGAGACATCTATGCCATTGTATGACAGAAAAACTGGGCACTATAATACAGTCAAGTTGATATGTAAAATTAACTATCATATCAATCTGATGGTTGCCAGTCAGTTGTCTCTAATGATGGTAATGTGGCTATATTTGAATTTAAATGCTTTGTATCAAATAGCTTCAGAACTCAACCTAGCCCAGAGAAAGTTTCAAGATGGGACAAAACAAAGTCTGGCACATGAGTCAGGTCAACTGCAGACCACCATTCAGGTCAAAACACGGTTTCACAAGATAATTGTGTTTCTTTTATGAGTAGAAATTTTAAAATGCTCTCTGCATAGGAAAATTGAATAAACCAGCTTAAAGGCCTTGATTTTGAGAAGCTAACAAGGGAAACTTTCATTATCTTTAGGTTAAGAATATATAATACTAAAGAGTGAATTATTTGTTGTCACTGTTGTTCAATTCTTTATTTTGTCTCTACTTATTCATAATTTTAAGTATAAACACTTTTTGCCATATCCTTGGAAAATACACAAAATTTTGTGTACATAATTTAAAACAGAAGGCATCACTATTAAAGGAAAATCAACATATAACACAGTTGGAATTTATATAACAATGAATTAAAACAAATCATTTTAGTTTTGTTTAAATTTCTTAAATAATATTTTAGAAGCAATTTTATAGCGTTGAATTTCTGTTTTGTCTACCATAATGTAAAGACTTAAGAACTTTTTTGCTATTTGAATCCTCAGGACTTTTCTTAGTATTTGCCCATTTTGGCATTTCTGTTAGACTTGAAATATTTACAAATACATATACATAGTGAGTCAGATGGAAGCTTACTTACATCAGGATGAGAGTCATGGTTTCATGAGTCATAAATCAAGCCAGTTTCTTGATTTATATTTCAAGGATTGTATATTAAACATAAGAGCCTTAGGTATTCTGTTGAATCTTGATGAAATCATAGGCCTGATGGGGTCAAATATAGGAAATTCCTACATACAGCAGGTTTAGCAAAACTGCATAAAACATTTTTTAAAAATTATTGAAATCATATAGTACTGATTTCAGTAAGATGTTAGTGATGATCAATTATATCAAAGAGATTTAATGAGGCTAAAAATTAATTACATAACAAAGATAATACAAATTTTATATATTCCTTGAACTGGATTATTTAATTCTGTCTTGACTATAATTGCCCACAAGAAATTTAAATTAAAGTCCTTAAATCCTTAAGTTGTTTTTTTTGGTAATTGTTTTATTA
The DNA here is from genome assembly GCA_029593785.1 of Cabassous unicinctus. NCBI lineage: Eukaryota > Metazoa > Chordata > Mammalia > Cingulata > Chlamyphoridae > Cabassous > Cabassous unicinctus. The sequence continues at coordinate 3,980 of JAQZBX010108771.1, forward strand.
GAGAACTTGTGGATATACTGAAAAATCATGCATAAAATACAGAATTCCCATACACCGCCCATCAACCAACACCTTGCATTGCTGTGGAATATTATTTTTACAATTGAGGATAGCACTAGCACCCACTAGTCTTTAGTGTGGGGGAGGGTGCTGGCAGCAGCAGCTGCTGCTGGTTCCAACTCACTGTTCTGTCATCGCAAGTTCCCTCTTTTGTCCCTCTCTCCTTTAGGTGCTGTGCAGCCTTCACCTGCTGTCCTAAACCCTAGAAGATCTTTTTTGGGGCTGTTTCAGCCTGTCCTCTAGCTCTTTTTCTGGAGAAGAGACACCCATGTCTAACTAGTCCACCATCTTCCTGGAAGTCTAATATTGACTTTTACAGACATTCACAATTGACTGAATTAATCATCAGAAGACTCACATTACAAGAATTTAAAAGGAAATCATTTAAGAGGAAGGATAAATTATATGGGTTGAAAATATAGATCTACACAAAGGAATTAAGTTCATCAGTGAAAGTAACTATATAGATAAACACATAATCTCTTCTATTATTAAAAAACCTGTAAGAGATAATTGGCTTCACAAATAAAAATAGCAACAATATTTTGAGAGTCTTATATTTGTATGTCAAATGTATGAAACAAATAGTCCAAATGCCATGAGGGGATATCTAGAAGTATATCATTGCAATATTCTTATACTAAGAGTCAAGTGGTATAAAATCAAATGAAAGTAGACTTCTATGAGTTAAACACGTATACAATGCTTTCTAAAGCAAAAACCAATATCAGAAAACAATGAATTACATCTAACAAGGATATGAAAAAGATAAAATATGCTTAATTAATCCAAATTAGAGCCAAAAATTATTAACAATAAACAAGGCACATATAGGTAAAACATAAAAAATAACAATATAATATAATTAACCCTGAAAATATCAATAATTATAACTAGTGTAAATAGTATAGATAACAACTAAAAAAGAAGCAATTCTCTGATAGAATTCAAAAACACAATTCACTTCTATGTAGCCTTCAAAAATGCATTTTAAATTTTTTAAAAAGTTGAAAAATAAAGTTATATAATGCTAACACTAAGAAAAAGAAATTTGGAATTGTTAAATTATTAAGTTAGTATCAGATACTGTAGATTTCAGAGCAAAATATTAAAAGGGATAATGAAAGTCATTTAAAAATGATATTGGGGTCATAAATAAATTCCAAATCAACATGCACCAAATAATAGAACTATAAACAAATGATGTGACCCTGGTAAAACTGCCAGAAAAACACACATATGAACACTTAGAATTGGAGACTTTTTAAAATATCTACCTTCTCTTCACTGACACCTGAGAACAAAGAAAATATTCTGTAATGATTTCCATTTTTTGAACTTCATACAAATTTTCCTTATGGCTCACTATATGGTCTATTTAGCAAGACTAATGTGCATTTGAGGAATGTAAAACATGTAGCATTGGGGTATAGAGTTCTACCTATGTCAGTAAGGTCTACTTGAAAAACTACATTGCTCAAGTCTTCTAGCTGTCCTTATTTTTATCTGATATTTTGTCAATTGTTGGACCTTATATTAGTAAGGGTTCTCCAGTGGAAAAAAGTGACAGGTAATGAAAATATTTTGACATTTATTATAGAAATTGTATCTCATGAATGACCATGGGGATGAGCTAGTTCAAATTCCAAGTCAGGTAAAAAGCTGCAAAATCCTATGAAGGTTTTTGATGAAATCCCCAAGAGAAGATGGCTGGCTGAAATAGAGATGGAAATTCTTCCTTCTGACTGCTGTGATCATCTGTCCTCCTTTTAATTCCTTTGGCAGATTGGATGAGACTCCCCTCATTGTTGAAGAAAATCTCCTAAGTTGATTGTAGATGTTATCAGCCAAAAATGCAATTAACTTACTAATGATTTAAATCCAGGGACTATCCTCACAGTAATAATCAGGCTGGTGCTTGCTTGCCAACAACTGGACACCAAGTTGACACATGAAATTAAGCATCACAGAGTGTTTTGTTTTGCTGAAGCTGCTAAGGCAAAATACCAGAAATGGGTTGACTTTTACAAAGGAAATTTATCTGGGGTAAATTCTTACAGTTCCAAGGCTGTAAAAATATCCAAATCAAGGCATCATCAGAGATGCTGTCTCAACAAAGGGCAGCTGCTGGATCCTGGATTCCTGTCACATGGCATGGCAAGATGGCAGCCAATCACTGGATTCCTCTCTCTCAAATGGCAGGGTCAAAATGGTGGCTCTCGTTCTCTGTGTGTTTCTGCTTCCTTTCCTTATACAAGACCACAGCAAGTGGACAGAAACCTAACTTCGGTCATGTCTCACTTTGATTGGTAGTCCAATCAAAGTCTCTAAAGTGATCTAAACAAAGCTAATCTAATTAAAGTTCGCTTAACTGAATCTAATCAAAGTCCCCATCTACAGGCACAGGATTGGATTAGATAAAGAACATAATTTTCTAGAGTCCATAAATGACAAACCAGGACATTGAGCTTTTTTTTAAAGATTTATTTATTTATTTATTTATTTATTTATTTATTCCCCCTTTGCTGCTTGTGTTTGCTGTGTCCATTCGCTGTGTGTCTTCTCCGTGTCTGCTTATCTTCCCCTTGCTGTGAGGTCCCGCTGCATCAGCCCCTTGCGCCATGCGGGCTGGCCTGCCCTCACAAGGAGGTCCCGGGAAGTGAACCGGGGGCCTCCCATATGGTAAACGGGGGCTCTATCGACTGAGCCACTCCTGCTTCCCAGGACATTGAGCTTTAACTTAAAAATGTTTAATTATGTTATTGTTCTCCCATTTTTCCTTTTAGTTCTCTTAATTTTGCTTTATTTATTGTGAATTTATACTATTATGCCCATAAAATTACTATGGAATTTATTTGCATCAACATTTCAAAATGAGCTTGATAAAGTGCCATGTTAAAAATGATGATTTCAATTAGGGAGTAGGCTTCCAAATTGAATCTTTTACAATGGGGTATTGATTGATGTGTGAAAAATAAAATTTAAGAACTTCTGTTTAAATGTATTGTGCTGACATTTTCTTAAATACATCACTATTTACACATTGCTTGCTAAACAATGCTGTTCTACAACATAAACAGAAATAATGTATAAATGCACAGTCATATAGGAGGGAACATAGTACTATTTTACTGAAAATACTTTGTAATAAAAAGAATATTTTCAGGCAGCGTAATAGTTTGCCGAGTAATAAATCTGATCATTTATCACATCAGTACCTTGTGATAATAGCAATCTTAGAATTAACAGAAGTGAGAGTGCTGGTTGTAGTGACAATCATTTACCCAATTTACATACCTAGAAATAAGAACTGTAATATTTTATTGAAATTTTCTGCAAGATTGCATGTGTTTGGGAAATTATCCAGTATGGCAACCCATTTTTCATCCACTGGAGAGTACTGTGACTAATCCAAATGTTATTGTAGGGATATGGCCCATAACATATGAGACACCAATAAGAAAGACTACTTAAATACACAATTTCATCATCTTATCTTCAAAATACATTGAAAGGATGCATTAAGCAATATATGTGGAACTAGAGAAAAAATATTTTTTCTCCTTGAAATAGAGATTTTAATGCATGCAATTTGTAATCTTAATCCTAAAATTTCTCAACATAGCAGTCACTTTTATTTCATTTGCATTAATATTTGCATGGAGTAAAAATAGTTATTTAAAATTTATACTGCCACATTAAAAAAAGGTACATTACCTTTGATCTTTTTCACTAACCTCAGCTTTCTCAGATTCTATTGTCTTCAGCTTTCAGTCAACTCAGGTCACCGAAAATGGAAATGAGAAGGAAATTTAATTTTGAATCATATTTTAAGTCACATCATCAAAATGAGAATGGCTTCAAACAATTATCCTATCCTTTTTTTCTGGATAAATCATTCTCCTCATAACTCGCTTTACAGCCTCCTTTATCTGCTTGTTTCTAAGACTATAGATAATAGGATTCAAGAAAGGTGGGACTATACAATAGAATACAGAGTTGAGCATGTTCTGAATTGTGGGTGAATTGGAGGTTAGGTTCACATACACAACAGCAGCTGAGCTGACAAAGACAGTCACCACAAGGATGTGAGGGACACAGGTGGAAAAGGCCTTTCCTTGCTCTTCCCTGGTTGGTAAACTTAAGCACAGTAGAAAATATGTGTATATAAGATTTGGTGATGAAGGCAAAACAACCACCCCCATTCCCTACTACACAGATAAAAATTAAAATTTTATTGCTGAAGGTGTCAGAGCACAAGAGCTTCAGTAGAGACGACATATCACAGAAGAACTGATAGACCACATGGAACTGACAGAAGTGAAGCCAGAAAGTATTGCTAGTGTGGATTCCAGAGAAGGTCAGTCCACTGAGTATGGAGGCCAGAGTCATCTGTACACAGACCCGAGGGTTCATGATCATAGGGCTGGCAGATGGCCACATAGCAGTCATTGGCCATGATGGTAAGGAACAGCAGCTCTACTGTAGCAAATGCAATCACAAAAAAATCTGGGCTGCACATCCAAACATGGAAATCACCCTGTTGTCATGGAGGAAGATGACACATGCCTTGGGTATTGTAACAGAAATGTAGCACATGTCCAAAATTGACAGATTCCTAATAAAGAAATACATGGTTGTGTGTAGAGTTTGTTGGAGCATGGTTACTGTGACAATGAGAAGTTTTCCAAAAAGTGTTGCTAAGTACATCAGTATAAATAGCATGTCATGTAAGACTCTGAACTCCCAGACATCAGAAAATCTTTAAGCAGGAATTCAGTCACTGTGGTAGAGTTGGGCATCCTAGAAAAATTGTCCTTGGTCATGGAAAGAAAGACCAATAATCCCTTAAAAAGAAAAGGAAAATAAAGATGGAGAATAAATGATCCTAAATACATTCATCATCTCATAGTAATCCAGTTTTAGTCTCTCTAGTTTATTTTTGGTTAGTAGGATAAAACATAATGTTTCCTCATGCTCTTTAGTCTCCCTGCTTTTGAAACTTATTTCCAGGGTAGGAGTAGATGTAAAATATATTCTTTAAAAGCTTGTGCCTATGTTTGTATATATTTCTATCACTTACTAGTAATAAATTGGATCTATTAGAAATTAAAGGATTGCCTGGAAGATTAAAATATTTCATAAAGGTAATTTCTATGCATCCCTCAATCATTAGTATTCACAGAATGTTAATGTTTATGATTATATGATGACAAAACAGAATCTGAGTAAAGACAGAAGGGTACTATTTATTCAGGACCTCTCAAAATTTTATAAACAATTATAATCCATTCATTGGCAACCAGGTTTTAATCTTCACTTCACCCACTATGAATTTTGACACTGATGCATTTCAAATTTGACCTTTGAAATGTCCATTCTCTGATGACCATATATTCACTGACTATACATATAATCTTCCTAGCACCTGTTAATATATATATTTTGTTATTTTGTTATTTTATTCTTCAACATATCCTTGTCAATTTTTAATAGTTTCTTAGATGTTTTCTAGCTTCATTGTGTTTGTTCAATATCCTTGAAAAAATAATCAAGTGAACTATATTAGCACCACCTTTCATTTATTTTTAATTTCTTTATAGTTTAACTTATCCATTTATTATGTACTTAAATTCTCATTACAACTCTGAAAATTGTGAAGCAAAATATGCATAAAAAGAGTAGGTAACTGAAAAGTCATGGACACTTATTAAGCCATGTAAAGGTCTGTGGAAGGGTGGACATTCAGTGTCAGATTTGTCTGCTCAGATAGTGGATCACCACAAGGAGCATTTTCTCCAGCACAACTCCTGCTCCTAATGAGAGTCAATGTTTCCCACCACAGCAATCCAAAATCCTCACTCAGGCTCAGTATTCACCAGTACAGCAACATTCAAAGCTTATGAATACTGGAGCATCCATGAGACCCCAATTTTTGGATCCACTAGTAAATTACAATTATCCAGAGCTGAAATGTCTCTCCACTGATTTCCTACATATACATCATTAGGTGTTTCATAAGAACTGTTCAAAACTATTTTCTATATTGCTTCATATTTTAATATTCTTGACCTTACTCAACAGTATGTTATAACTTCAGCTCAGACTTAGTTATTATGATCTGAGTTTCAACCCATCTAGAAAAGTAAAATTTGTGTATCACTCCAGTCTCTATTCAATATCAATGTGCACTCTCTTTATGCATTTAAAATATCCTAAGAAACTTTGTCCTAATATATTTAGAATTTCAATATTTAAAAAATCTTATATACTTTCACTCATCTGTTTCCATTATCTGTTTTCTTGAGGTTAATGGAATAATTTATTTCTAAGGCCAATTCACCACTCCAGCTTCATTCTCTCTCCTTTTCACTGACATAAATGTTTCCCGCTAAATGCCAACATAAGTGTCTCTTGCTTCTCCATGTACTCCTTGAATTTAAATAGATGCTTAGATTTCTCTGTTCAAAAAAAAAAAAA
>JAQZBX010108772.1:0-10554 GCA_029593785.1 Cabassous unicinctus
CAACAACAACAAAAAGCTAGGGTAGCAGTACTTCTATCAGACGATATAGACTTTAAAAGAAAAACTGCTATTAGAGACAATGAGTGACATTCCATATTAATAAAAGGAATGATTCCCCAGGAAGAAATCACAATCGTAAATGCATATGCACCTAACCAAGATGCCCCAAGATACATGAGGCAAACATTGGCAAAATGGAAGGGAAAAATAGACGTGCCTGCAATAATAGTTGGAGACTTCAATACACCACTCTCAGCATTGGCTAGATTATCTGGGCAGAGGATCAATAAAGAAACAGGGAGTTTGAATAATATGAAAAATGGACTAAACCTAATAGACCTATACAGAACATAGCACCCTAAAACAGCAAACTACACATTCTTTTCAAGTGCTCATGGATCTTTCTCCATTATAGAACATATGTTATGTTACAAAACAGATCTCAATAAATTCAACAAAATCTAAATTATACAAAAGACTTTCTCTGATCATAATGAGATAAAGTTGGAAATCAACAAGCAGCAGAAAAATGGAAAAATCACATTTTTTGGAGATTAAACAACACACTCTTAAATAATCAGTGGTACAAAAAAGAAATTTCAAGAGAAATCAATAAATACCTAGAGATGAATGACAATGAGAATACAACATATCAGAACCTATGGGATGCAACAAAGGCAGTGTTTTGAGGAAAATTTATTGACCTCAATGCTTACATTAAAAAAGAATAAAGAGCTAAAATCAATGACTTAACTACACAGCTGGAGGAACTAGAAAAAGAACAGCAAACTAATCCCAAAGCAAGTAGAAGGAATGAAACAACAAAGATCAGAGCAGAAATAAATGAAATTGAGAACAAAAAACAGTAGAGAGAATTAACAAAACCAAATGTTGGTTCTTCAAGAAGATTAACAAAATTGACAAACACTTAGCTAGACTAAGTAAGAATAAAAGAGAGAAGATGCAAATAAATGAAATAATAAATGAAGGTGGTAATATTACTACTGATCCCACAGAAATAAGAGAGATCATGAGAGGATGCTAAGAACAATTTTTCACCAAAAAACTAGACAATGTAGATGAAATGACAAAATTCCTAGGAATGTACAAAAATCCTACACTGACCCTAGAAGAAATAGAATACCTCAACAAACCAATCACAATTAAAGAGATTGAAACAGTTATCAAACAGCTCCCCAAAATGAAAAGCCCAGGACCAGATGGCTTCACAGGTAATTTCGATCAAGCATTCAAAGAATATTTAATGCCAATCTTACTCAGGCTCTTCCAAAAAATTGAACAAGAAGGGATGCTACCAAACTCATAACATGAAGCCAGTATCATCTTAATAGCAAAGCCAGATAAAGATATTACAAAAAAAAAAAGAAAGAAAATTACATACCCATTTCTCTAATGAATACAGAAGCAAAAATCCTCAATAAAATACTTGCTAATCAAATCCAACAACACATTAAAAAATTATTCATCATGATAAAGTGGGTTTTATACCAGGCATGCAAGAACGGTTCAACAGAAGAAAATCAATCAGCATAATGCACCACATTAATAAATCAAAGAAGAAAAATTACATGATTGTATTGATTGACACAGAAAGGGCATTTGACAAAATACAGCATCCTTTCTTGATAAAAATACTACAAAATAAAATAGGAATTGAAGGAAACGTCCTCAACATGATAAAAGCCATATATGAAAAACCCACAGCTAACATTGTACTCAATGGTGAAAGATTAAAAGCTTTCCATTAAGATCTGGGATAAGACAAGGATGACCATTGTCACCACTGTGGTTCAAAATAGTGCTAGAGGTTCTAGCTAGAGCAGTCTGTCAAGAAAAATAAACAAAAAGAATTCAAATATTAAAGGAAGAATTCAAACTTTCACTATCCACAGATGATGATTGTATATCTAGAAAGTCCTGAAAAATCTACAACAAAGCTGCTACAGCTAATAAATTATTTTGAGAGTGTCAGGATACAAGATCAATATGCAAAAATCAGTGGTGTTTATATACACTGGCAATGCACAATCTGAGGAGGAAGTCAGGGAAAAAATTCCATTTACAAAAGCAACTGAAAAAATCAAATATTTAGGAAAAAACTTAACCAAAGATGTAAAGCACTCATATTCAGAAAACTATAATGCATTGCTAAAAGAAATAAAAAAAGACCTAAATAATTGGAAGAACATTCCATGTTCATGGATTGGAAGACTAAATATCATTAAGATGTCGATTCTACCCAAATTGATATACAGATTCAATACAATCCCAACAAAAATCCCACCATACTTTTTAAAAACATATGGAAAACACAATTATCAAATTTATCTGGAAAGGTAAGACTCCTTGAATAGCCAGAAATATCTTACAAAGGAAAAGTGAAGATGGGAGACTCTCACTTCCAGACTTTAAATCATATTACCTAGATACAGTGGTAAAAAGAGCATAGTACTGCCATAAAGATAGACACATAGACCAATGGAAATGAATTTATGGCTCAGAATCAGACCCTCACATCTATGGGAAATGATTTTTGTCAAACCTGTCAAACCCACCCAGCTGGGAAAGAACAGTTGATTCAACAATTGGTACTGGGAGAACTGGATATACATAGCCAAAATAAAGAAAGAAGACCCCTATCTCACACCTTATGCAAAAGTTAACTCAAAATGGATCAGAGACCTAAATACAAAAGCAAGTACAATAATGCTCCTAGGAGAAAAAGTAGGGAAACATCTTCAAGACCTGGTGGTAGGTGGTGGATTCTTAAACCTATAACAAAAGAATGAGCAACAAAAGAAAATATGGATAAATGGAACCTCCTCAAACTTAAATACTTCTGTGATACAAAGGACTTCATCAAGAAGGTGAAAATCCAGCCCACTCAATGGGAGAAAATATTTGGAAACCACATATCTGAAAAAGGTTTGATTTCCATTCTATATAAAGAGATCACACAACTCAACAATAAAAGAGCAAGAATCTAATTAAAAAATGGGCAACAGATGTAAATAGACATTTCTCAAAAGAGGAAATACAAATGGCCAATAAGCACATGAAAAAATGTTCCCTATCACTAGCTCTTAGGGAAATGTGAATTAAAACAACAAAGATATATCATCTAACACTGCATAGTATGGCCATTATTAAACAAAGACAACAATAAGTGCTAGATAGGATGTGGAGAAATAGGAACACTCCATCAAGGTTGGTGGGAGTGTAAAATGGCACAGCCTCTATGGAAGACAGTTTGGCAGTTTCTCAGGAAGCTAAATATAGAACTGCCATATGATCCAGAAATTCCTCTACTATTAGTATATATAGAAAATCTAAAAACTATGACATGAAAAGACATCTGCACTCTGATGTTCATAGTGATGTTATTCACAATTGCCAAAGGATGGAAACAACCTAAGTGTCCATCAACCAAAGAATGGATAAACAAAATGTGGTATATACATTCGATGTAATACTATCCTGCTGTAAGAAAAAATGAAATTGGGACACAGGTGATGACATGGATGAATATTGAAGACATGAGAATAAGGGACGTAAGCCAGACACAAAAGGACAAATATTGTATGGTCTCGTTAATATGAACTAAATATGGAGTTAAAATTTAGAGTATAGGTAAGTAGGAGATAAGAGGAGGATTGCGAAGATTTACTGATGCTTAATGTATGTAGAAGTTTTACTTAACTTGACTGTAAAGTGTGGAAATAGATAGAGTTGATGGTAACATATTATAGTGAGTAGCAGCTGGTTTATAAATGGGATTGTGGCTGAAAAGGGTAGTCTGAGGTAGTAAACATCAATTGAAAGAAAGCTAAAGAATGATCTAGGGACTGAATAACACAGTGAAACAAGAGGTGGATGAGAATTGTGGTTGAGGGTACAAATGCAAGAGTGTCTTTCTGAGAGCTAGAGTAGATGTACATTACTATTTCAGGGTGGTGAGAATGTGAAGTATGGGAAAACTACAGTTGGTGTGACCTATAGACTTCGATTAACAGCAATACTATAATATCCTTGCATCAATGACAAAGCTGTACTTTGTTGATAATGGAGGTGTATGGAAAAATTGTGCCAAACATACACTATGACACATGGTTGGTGGTAATAGTCTGATGATATTATCTCATAATCTGTAACAAATGTTCCAGTATGGTGTCATGTATTGGTGAAAGGGCATTTTGTGGGAATTGTACACATGTGTATGATTGTTTTGCAAGGTCACAAGATCTGTAATAAAATATATTTTTAAAAATAGAGTGGTTTGGGGGAAAAGTACACCAAGTGTAAGATAGGGACTACAGTTAGTAATATTTTGATGATGCTTTTGCATAGTTTGTAACAAATGTTCCACAGCAATGAGTAGTGTTGGCAGAGTGGTGATGTATGAGACCGCTGATGATGTTATGTATGTTTATTTTTTAAGTTCACAATGTTTGCTATACACTTACTGTTTATGCATGTTCATTTATGAATGATATACTTCAATAAAAATATATTTTAAAAAGGCAAGAAAGAGAGCAAAAGAAAGATATAATGAAAAATTTAGGGAGATTCTCATACACCTCACCATTCCACTCTCACACTTTTCCCCATAAAAACATCTTTGATAATTATGGTACATTTGTTACAATTGCTGAACACATATTGAAGAATTGCTACTAACCACGGTCAATAATTTACATTATATTTCACACTTCCAACTGCACATTTTTATGTCTTGACTAAATGTATAATTCCCTGTATTCATCATTGCAATGTCTTTAAGAACAATTCCAATGTCCAAAAATGCTCCATGTTACACCTATTCTTCCCTCTTTCTCCTCTCAGAAACTCCAATGCCTGCTGCGTTTATATTAATGTTACAAGATCTTCGGTTGCTAGAATAATAATAATTGTACTTTAGGCCATAGTTGCATTCTTCCCTTATGTTTATTAATTCTTCAGTATTGAGGATTTTCAGATGCTGATGCTCACTCTGTTTCCAATTGTAAGAAGGCCTAGCTCCCATGAGGCAGATGGATGGGACTGTCTTGCTTGTAGTGGGAGATACTTTCTGTTTTTGGGATGCATGTTGCCAATCATCATCATTTTTTTAGTTTTCCTGAGAAAGTCTGATGAACTGGAGAGAGGGTGTTGCAACTCTGCTGAGATTCAGGGCTCTACTGGCATATGAACACACTGAAAATTTACCTATTTATATATATATTTACTATAATATTAATTATCAGTTCAAATAAAAGGGGCAGACAAATCATGTGTAGGGGAATTATAAATGAGCCTAACTCTGTTACATTGTGGAAAATATATTACATTGTTAGTCCCACTGACAGGTTTCCTAATTCCTGAAAATATATGCCCTGCTTATACTGTCTAAATGTCTCTAGAGCCCTCAGGAGACATGCTGTTTGAGGCACTGTTTACTATGGCAAACAATGAGATCTTGCTGAGACATGAGTAAGCATAACCTCTGGTATAACCTCCAGACTCACTTTGAGGTTTCAAAGCCATAAAACGACATTGATATTTAATATCTCCCCATTTTCTAAGGTCATTTTCCAGATTCATCACTAGTGTCTGATTGATAATAATCCCTCAGAGCCAGAGAGACTTATCCCCAGGACTCATGTTCCATGCTGGGGTAAAGGTAATGTGTGTGTGTGTATATATATATATGCTGATATTGGCTTAGATAAGGCCACATTTGAGTAAGAATGATGGTTTCAGGAGTGTATTAGGCAAAGGGGTGCTGATACAAAGTACCAGAGATCTGTTAGGTTTTATAAAGGGTATTTATTTGGGGTAGAAGCTTACAGTCAAAAGGCCATAAAAGTCTAAGTTACTTCTTTCACCAAAGTCTGCTGCCATGTGTTGGAGCAAGATTGCTGCTGGTCTCTGCAAGTGTTCAGCCTTTCTCTCCCTCCTAGGGCCTCATGGTCCCAGGTTCTTCTGATCTCAGCTCTAGGTTAGAGGGCTTATTTCTCTCCCTGGGGCAAATTTCTCTCTGGACTCAGCAGCTCAGGGCTCTGGTTTCTGCAGCTGCAAACTTCCTGAGGACACAGGATACCATCTAATGAGCTGTCTCTCCTCATCTGTGTTCTCCTCCATGTATTTACTTCCCAGGGCCCAGCATCAAAACTAAAAGCTCTGTCCTCTGATGTGTCATTTTCTCTGAGTCCCCACCTGTGGCTGAATCAAAGCCCTAATCATAATTTAATCAAGTAAAAGTGTAACATCTGAAATTAATACACTCTAATATGCCCAGAAGAACAGACCACTTTACAAACACAACCTATATTTCTTTTGGAATTCATAAATAATATGAAACTGTCACACACCACCCTGTAATTCCAAAAAAAATAACCACCTTAAATAACTAACAAAGCTAAGTGCAAAATCATATCATAATCAGTTTAATGAAATATATATTTCTGTTGAGGCAAATTCTCATCTGTCTGTAGAACTCTGAAGCTTACAAAACCATTTTTATGCTTCCATATGCAAATTGATAGACAATGGATAACCATTTGCATTACCATAAGTAGAAATTGGGAGGGAAATATGAGTCATTTGTCCCCTATGGTTCTGTAAGCCAGCAGGGAATACTTCTTTAGATTTTAAAGTCTTAGAGTCATTCTAAAGATGATTTCTTCTCCTTGGGGCCTTGTGGGGACCCACCCTTTCCACAGGCTTGTCCAACACTCATTTTATTGATTCCACCCTCATCAAACATCTGGGTAGTAAATGACCTCTGGAACTCACCCTCCAAGAGCATTGGGGCAATTTCCCTCTTTCCCCAATCTTTGGGGTAGGGTCTCAGCCCCCCATTACAGTCATGTGAAGACAACATCTTCCCTAACTTTTCACATACAGGCCCAACTCTGTCAGAACTATGGGATGTTGACCTTACCTTTCCTAATACTTGGAGACTATGCTCCAACCTCTGTACCCTTGAGCAGCAAAACTCTCCCTGAACATCAAGCAGGAATATCCACCCTCTTCAACTGCCAGGTAAACTCACAGTCTTTGTACACACGGGTTGGGTTCCTTGCTTGAACCAAGGTGATGTCTTACTTCCAGATCTCAGCTTCCATGGCTTTCCTCTTAATGCTGTTATTGCTTTCATAACTCCCATAGATATCCGTTTTAGTCCAGGGTGACAATGGTTTTGTTTATACAGCTCTCTCAAAAAGTTTGTTGGTTTAGCTTGCAAGAAGCACAGGCCCAAGCTATCAGACAATAAAACTTTCCACAAGTCTTTTCTAGATAACTGCATTTCCAATCCTGACTTACAAGTTCCATGTTTAATCAATTCCTCAAATGGGGCACAATCATCTGGGACCTTGATTTCCAGAGATTTGGAATTTCTAGAATTAGTTTCTGGTTTCTTTGTGCCCAAAAATTCAGTTCTCAGCTTATCTTTCCTTTCTAGCATTTTGACATAATCTATAAGGAAAAGCCAAGCACATACTGCTAGTTTACTTTGGAAAGTTCTTCAGTTAAATGCCTAGGCTCACCATTTTCAAATTCTGCCTTGTATAAAACATTAGGAGTCAATCTTGCTAAGTTCTCTGTGATTTGAAACCTTGGATCATCTTTTCTACAGTTTCCAATATTAGTTTCATCATTTCCTTCTAAGCCTTCATAAAAAGTCTCTTTAGTGTCCATATCCCTATCAACAGTCTCTTCAAAGCAATCTTGGCCTTTTCTACTAAACATCTCACAGTTATTTCCATCTAAGTCCTTATCAAATTAACTTTAGTTTCCGTATAACTACCAACAGTCTCTTCAAAGAAATCTAGGCCCTTTCCATCAAGCATTTCACGATTCCTCCAAAAAATGCCCTTTATCCATTTATAAAACCATTCCAGCATTTTGGTAATTGCAAAAGCAAACCACTCCTGGTACCAATTTCTGTATTAGTCAGCCAAAGGGGTGCTGATACAAAGTACCAGAAATTTGTTGGTTTTAATAAAGTGTGTTTATTTTAGGTAGAATTTTACAGTCACAAGGCCATAAAAGAATAAATCATTCCCCCCTGAAGTCTGTTGTCATGTGTTGGAGCAAGATGTATGCTGGTGTCTGTGATTGTTCAGACTTCCTCTCCCTCCTAAGGCTCAATGGACCCAGCTTCTTCTGATATCATCTGTAGGCTAGAGGGCTCACCTCTCTCCCTGATATTTATTTCTTGATGGGTTCAGCTGCTAAGATCTCTGGTCTCTGAAGGTGCAAACTATCAGGTGAATTTCTAATCTTTCTCTTTCTATGGGGCCACAGGTACCTGTCTAATGAGCTGTCTCTCTTACTCTGTGTACTCCTTTTCCATGTATACTTCTCAGGGCTCCAGCATCAAAACTAAATACTCTCTCCTCTGCCCAAGTGGCAGAGAGTCAATCAACCACTGACGTGACCAAATCAAAGCCCAATTATAATTTAATCAAGTAGAAATGAAACTGCTGAATTTAATACTGTTTAATATGCCCAGTGGAACAGACCAGTTTACAAAGACAATCTATTTCTTTTTGTAATTAATAAATAATTTAAAACTGTGACAAGGAGGGAACTCTAAGGCAACATATACTACCAGGCTAAGTTTCAATATCACTAGAAAAAGTTTATATGTACAACCATCAATATCAAGGGACTGGCATAATGATCTGTCCTCCTTTGAAATGTACTGACTATGTACTTGGGGAATTCTTGCTGCTCAATTAGAGAATATAGCAGGACTTCCCATCATGTGATTCAATATTCTCTCAGCTCTGTGTGGGTCTCCAACCACTCAGACAATGCCCCATGACCACTTGAACATATTCATATGACATAAAGGCATGTCCCAGTTGCATCCCTCCCCATACATCCCTCATCATTGACACCTGGCATGAGTGATCCTTCTCTTGCACTGTTGTGACTATCCTGTGACCAAAAACCTCCCCAAAACAAAATAATAATGAAAAATAAAAAATAAATTAATAAAGTAATAAAATAATTCATCCTTGATACTTGTGATTGATCTGTTGAGTAAGCAAGTTCTTCTTTCTTCATTATTGGGTGCTTGCATGTTTCTAGAAATTTGTCCATTTCTTCAAAGTTATACTTCATGTTGTCATAAAATTTTTCAAAGTATCCTTTTATTAAACTATTTATTTCTGTGGAATCAGTAGTTATATCCCCTCCTTCATTTTTATTTTACATATTTGCATCATCTCTCTTTTTTAAATCTTGTTGGAGGTTTGTAGATTTTATTAATGTTCTCAAAGAGTTAGGTTTTGGTTTTGTTATTTTTTTATGATTTGTTTTTTATTCTCAATTTCATTTACCTCTGCTCTAATCTTTATTTCTTTCTTTCTGCTTGCTTTGGGATTAGTTTATTGTTCTTTTTCTAATTCCTCCAGGTGTGTAGTTATGTCTTTGATTTTAGAGACTTCTTTCTTAATATAGGCATTTATGATTATAAATTTCCCTCTCAATGCTGCTTTTGTTGCATCCCATAAGTTTTGATATATAGTGATCTCATTTTCATATGTTTCAAAAGAATTAATGATTTCTTTTGCAGTTTCCTCCTTGGCCCACTGATTGTTTGAGTATGTTTTTAATGTCCATATACATGATTATTCTAATTCTTTGCTCCTTGCTGATTTCCAGCTTCATTCCATTGTGTCAAAGGAATTACTTTATATAATTTCAATCTTTCTGAGTTCATTGAGAGATGATTTGTGACTTAGCATGTGGTCTATCCTGGAGAATGATCTTTGTCCACATGGGAAGAATGTTGTTCCTCCAATATTTTTGTGTAATGTTCCATATATATCTATTAGGTCCAGATCAACTAATATAATTTTCATTGCCTCTGTTTCTTTATTCACACATTGTCAATATGTTCTGATATTTGTGATAA
Source organism: Cabassous unicinctus (assembly GCA_029593785.1). Classification (NCBI taxonomy): domain Eukaryota; kingdom Metazoa; phylum Chordata; class Mammalia; order Cingulata; family Chlamyphoridae; genus Cabassous; species Cabassous unicinctus. The sequence continues at coordinate 9,932 of JAQZBX010108772.1, forward strand.
TGCTGTATTAACATCCTCCACTATACCTGTAAAGACATCTGTTTCTCTACTTAGATTTTTCAATGTTTGTCTCATGTATTTTTTGGCACCTTCATTAGGTGCATCAATAGTTTTTATCTCAAGTAAGTCTCATGATGTCTGATTCAAGGGAATCAGAATAGCCAAAAATATCTTTAAAAAGAAAACCTGATTTTCAAACTTACTACAAACTATAGTAACCAAGAGAGTTCAATATTGGCATAAGGCTACACATATCAATGGGATATGCTGCAGAGTCTGAAAATACAGCTTGCATTTATCATTAATTCATATTTGACAGAGGTGTCATGAATACCCAAATGGGGAAAGAATAGACTTTTAAACAAGAAATACTAAAAAAATTGGATATCTACATTTATAAAAGTAAAGTAAAATCCCTACTTCACACCATATACAAAAATTAAACGAAATGGAACAAAGACTTACATGTGAGAGTTCAACCTACAAAACACTTAGGATAAAACAGAGGGGTAAAACTACAACCATAACACCATACACAGAGCCACAAAACATGTTTTATTCATTGATTGCCATGAAATCCCCCCTAACATTGCCTCTGTCCAAGAAACACATTTTACAGCAAA
>JAQZBX010108773.1:0-10524 GCA_029593785.1 Cabassous unicinctus
CCCCTGAGTTGTTTTTTTCATTTGTTTGCTTTTTTGTTTTGAGGCACCAGGAACTGAACCCGGGACAGTCCCATGTGGGGAGCAGGCGCTCAACGGCTTGAGCTACATCCACTCCCCAGTAAGTTTTAAGATCAGGATGTGAGTCCTCCAACTTTATCCTTCTTTTCCAAGTCTTTGGCTATTTCTGCAACTGAAATGATCCTGTGGTTTTTTTCCCCCCCCCCTTCATTCTCTTAACGTGATGTATTACATTAAGTGATCTTATGTTGAACTACCTTTGTATACCTGTGCTAAATCCATCTTAATCATCATGTATACTATTTTAGTGTGCTGTTGGATTCAGTTTGGTAGTATTTTATCAAGGATTTTTGCATCTATATTCATAAGAAAAATCAGTCATTTTAGTATTTTAAAGTGTTAACTCTGGGATTTAGTCCCTGAGATGTTTCTTGAGTTTTAATTGTTATGACAGATTTCCTTGAATGCCAGGAACTAAGAAAATCAAACCACTGCAAAAAAAAAAACACCTTTCACAGTCTTTGCAAATTGGCTTTGCATTGGTTAGTGCTCTTCTTCAGAGTTCAGCCCTCCTATTAAGAAGGTATGTGATTGTAAAGTGCGGGGTTCTCCCTCTTTTCTGAGCCCATGTCTTGTCCTGGGCTCGTGCTCGCTAGTGGCCTTAGGAATTCCCCTATTTACATGTATTTGAATGTCCCTTTACTGCCTATGAAATAGACTTTTTCCATTTTCTGGGCCCTCTATTGTAGGATTTCAAGCAGGTAAGCCTTTGTCCCAGGCTGCTTTAACTTGTTTCCTATACTATTTGAGCTGTCCCAAGTTGTTTTCTGCCTGGAGGGCAAAAATGGGGGTGCCAATCTTGAGAGGAGCTTTCTAGGTCTTTCTAGGTCTTTCCCTGCTGGAACAAGGTCATGGACCCACAATGGGAATGAAGGCTGGCTCCACACTGCACTGGGGAGCTGAAAGAGGGGCCAGCATGGGTGCCAGGACCTTCTATTATGGCTTTTTAAAGTTGTGTTTTCTTGATTTGGCTCTTGAACAGTTAATGCAGTCCTTTAACTATTTTCCACAGTTTTAAGGAAGTCTTGAGTCCTTTACTGATTTTGCCTGAGGTCGGCTGGAACAATGGCCATTTTCAGAGCCATGCCCCCACTGATCTGAAGTAGTTGACCAAGAACAGTGACCAGTGATTGTACCACACACCCTCAGATCTTGGGAAACTAGGTCTTTATATCACACCCTGGCACCAGCAAGCTGTACCAGGAGCTGGGGTTAAGGATCCCACTGCTGCTTTGTAGGTGAGAGGATGGGGGCAGGGAATGTTGGCTGTTTACTGAATGAAATTCACTTGTATTAACAATTTACAAGCCTGTTCAATCCACTCTTCCCTGGATGCTGCAGTCTTCTAACTAGACTCTGGGATTTCAAAATAGTTTATTCAGGCAGTTCCTGTCTAACAATTGATCAGGACTGATTCCTGGAGCTTCCTAAACTGCCATTTTCCCACAATCCTTCCTTGGATAAGTCTCTTAATATGCTATCGGATTCCATTTGCTAGTATTTTAGTAGATTTTTACATCTAATTTTGTAAGGGAAGTTGGTAATTTTCTTTTCTTGTGATATCTTTATTTGGCTTTGGTGTTAGCGTAATGTTGGCCTCATAGAATGGTTTAGGAAGAGTTCCCTCCTCTTCAATTTTTTGAGGATTCATGTTAGTTCTTGTTTGTATGTTTGGTAGAATTCACCAGTGAAGCCATCTGGTCTTGGACTTTCCTTGGTGGTGGGTTTTTGATTAATGACTCAGTCTCTTTACTTGTTATAGGCCTGCCGAGATCTTCCATTTCTACTTGAATTAGTTTAGATAAGTTGTGTGTTTCTAAAAATTTGTCATTTCCTCTAGATAACTAATCTGTTGGCCTAAGTTTGTTCATAGTATTCTCTTAGAATCTTTTTAATTTCTGAAAAATTAGTGGTAATATCTGCCTTTCATTCTGGGTATTAGTTATTTGCATCTTTTCAGTCTAGCTAGTGTTTTGTCAATTTTATTGCTCTTTTCAAAGAAGCAACTTTTGTCTTCATTCATTTTTCTATTCTCTATTTCATTTATCTCAAGTCTTGGATTTCTTTCCTTCTACTAATTTTAGGTTTAGTTTGCTCATTTTTCTACTTCTTCCAGATCTGAAGTTAGGTTATTGATTTGAGATCTTTCATTGATTTAGGCATTCATAGCTTTATTTCAATCTGAGCACTGCCTTTGCTGCATCCCCTAAGTTTTGGTGGTGTTTTCATTTTCATTCATCTCAGGATATTCTCTAATTTCCTGTGAGATTTCTTGACTTTTTGATTATCTTAGTGTGTTGTTCAGGAAACTGGTTTAAGGATAAATTTAGCTACAGGGCCTGGGTCTGATTGGCAACTTTGGAGGCTGCTTTGCAAGTATGGGTAAATTATAGGTAAAATTGGCTCTATTAGCTCTCCTTAGGATCTTATTTCATCAGTAGAAGGGATGAATGCTCTCAGGAATCTCCACCATACACACCAACACACTAATTTTGCTTTGTGTACTAATGTTGGTATATCCCAATTTTCAAATTTAGTTTGAACCCACAAGAGAATGATTGTGAATTTCCCAATACCATAATAAACTACCTACCTTTCTATTAAAAAAATAGATAAAAAAGCTTGAATGTAATATTTATTTGGTGAATTTACATGTGAGGTCATTTACAAAAGATAAATACAGACTGATGTAGCTTTCAGTGCAGTTTCAAATATTTTCAGAACAGGCAATAGTCCATGAGGATTGGAATGATAGTATTGAATGGTGCATGCTTCATTTTCCTTTGTGTGCATTTTTCCCCCTCTTCAAACCCAAGGGGTAGGAAGGGAGAAAATTAGAAGAAAATGTCAATGTTAATGTAAACACAGCCATGCAAATAAAAACTCTTTTTTTTTTTTCCCTCCCTCAAGTCAGAGCTCATTCAGAGATGAAGAACATTTCTGTATTCAGGGGTCATCAAAGTAGGTGCATAATTTCAGAACTAAGAGAGTTCTCAAACTTTCCATTATTCAAGTCATCTTAAATTGTTAACTGCCCCACTAATTAGGTAGATCATCCCCTCGCCCCCCAATATACTTTCTTAACACTCTTACTTTGGAGGGGAGTCATTTCTAATATTTCTAAAAAGACAGCATTCACAGACAATCTTTTTGGTTTCAATAAGATAAAGCACCCTTTTAAAGAGGGGTAAAATGCTCTTTTACTCCCAACATCATAAAATATAATTAGAATTCATTTCTAAACAAGTAAAACTGAAGAATTGCTCTATATTATACTCAGACTAAAATACCAACCCCTCTCCAAATAGCCCAAAATAAGAGACCACTCAACAACATAACTCCTCCTCCATCAAAAAAAAAAAAAATCCAGCATATAAGCAAAAAAAAAAGACAACTCGAAATTAACCATAAAGTGCTTTTTAAGGTGGGGTACAGATAAAATGAAAAAACAAAAACAAAACAAAAACAAACAAAAAAACCCAAACAAAAACAAAAAACCAAAAAAACTAAACAAAACACCTTGCTACCACCAGTATTCCTAGTGAAGACCTGGACATGAGCAAATAGGCCTTAAGAGACCAAAACTAAAAAACACTTCACATGTCCTCAGCATCTTTCAAAGAACTGGTTCAAAATTCCTTAAGGAATTCCCTAAGTTAATGCACTCAGCTCATCATTTTAGGAAATACTATACTTCTGGTTCTAAGACTTAGACTTACCTTCTTTTTAGATTTGAACTTTAACCACATTCTCATCACTAGAAAATTTAAGCTAATTATATACCTCATGTGTCACACACATACCATCTTAGTTTAGGTTATATATACAACCACCCTGCATTTTCTTTAAAAAGTACAGTATTAAATCTAAAACTAGTATCTAGTATAGAAAATAATCATGGGCAATTATAAACACATTTTCATTTAATCCATTTAATCTTACCTTTTGCCTTGTTCACTCTCCCAGTAATACAGAACATGAAAACTGGCTATGGACTTTTAAGAATGATGAACATTATCCATTAGAGTTGAAGGGAGTCAAAAAGATTGAGTCTTAACTTTGCAGAATGAGAGAAATTGTGCATGCTGACAATGGATGAAAGGTCTCTCAGTTTTGCTGTCTTAAAACAAAATCCCCATTTAAGCTTTGTTTTCAAAAACCATATCTACTAACAAGGGATTAATTGAAATAAAAGAAATCTATTTTACAGCACTTACTGTATTAATTTAAAACCAACATACTCTAAAATACTCAAATATTACACACACACACACGCACATATATACATGAAGACAAAATCATCTGGATCATAATCACCCCCCAACCCACTCCCCTAAAAAAAATTAATAAATAAATCAACAAATCAAAGTTTTTATTTGCATGGCCAATTATTATTCTCTTTGTAACTTTATTTTAACATCCCTTTAACAGGTTCTAAGCTTTTGTTGCACAGGGAATAAAAGCTGCAACACTGCAAACTTCCTTCAACAGCCACTCCCACAACACCTAAACATGAAACAGATGTAACATATGACAACACCACAAACGGAAATACTAAGTTTCACCATTCAACACAGTTCATGACAGTGTCTTTAGGATTCAGTTGAAGAGGGGGTAAACTTCTAAAAAGAAGGTCATTTTCCATGCCTCCCGTTTTATAATGTTGGTGGTTTTAAGCCATATTTCTTTGCAACTTCTGTCTGGGCATGGGCAGCATGACAAAGTGAATATAGATGAGCCATCTCCATTTCTGATTTGGCTAGATTAATAGCTTTGTTGAACATGTCAATGGCTTTCTCCATGTTTCCTCTAAAAGAACAAAATTTTAAAAGTCTTAGATTCCACAAGCATTTCACAAGATCCAATGAAGTTTCTAAGTGATGCTATTTCAACTATGATTCTAATAAAATGCTTCTTTATAATAAACAAAATCGTGCCTATGACAGAAAGCACTCAATTAATTTTAGCTATGATCACTACTACTATATACCTCCTTTTATATTCATTGTTTGCAGATAAGAACAATGAATCTAGATAAAGTAAATGACTTCTTTAAAAATCATAATTCTGTCTGGTTCCAAAATTCTGCCTGTTTCTACTATATCATGAAGCTCTTTTAGAAAACAGTGAAACCCCCTCAGAGAACATTAATTACATTCATGGATCTTACCCTCACAGATTTGTGTGAGCCCACCTTCTCTCAGTCTCAGCTTTTACCACCATCTCCCCACCCTAGTCACAAAGGTCTATCTATAGTTTCTTGATTGTACCACACACTCATGCCTGCATATAATACTCATATTATTTGTCTCTTTGCTCTAATATGGTCAAATCCTCACTTTTCTAAGGCTGGTTCAAACATACTCTCCTCATTAGAATAATACCCCTTCCCCACCCTAAGCAGAATTAGCTGCTCCCCCCCTCAGTGTTCCCGTATTTCTATTGTCATTCTAAGTATAATCAGATGGATATATGTTTGTTCACGCCACTCTTACTAGCTCCTTGATGGACATCTCTCAATTCCCAGAACCTAGTACAGTGCCTGATATTAGGATCTATTATTTGAGGAAATGGATGAGTAGGCTTGGTCAAGAATATATAATTTACCTCTAACAGTCTTTATAGAAGATCCTTGCCAAGAACCAAGAGCTGTTTTAAGTAATTAGTACTAGCTACGTGTATATGCATGTATATAATCATACAACAAATATTTATTGTCCCTACTATATTTCAGTTAGAATGTAAGACATTAAGACATATTTCTAGGTAACTGAATTTAATCTTTTACTGCAATATATGGCTACATGCTAGACTTACTGGGGTCTTTAAACCAGGATCTATGAACACTTCAAAATAAATGCAAAAAATCATTAATCTCTCCTAGTCTAGTAATTACGAAATAATATTTAAATGCAACTGTCAGTACAAAATGGTTTAAAAGAACCACAAAAGTTTTCATCAGTCTATATATATATTGTGCCTTCTACAGAGCAGGGAGAGGACCACAGAAGAGGGTGAGTGATATGGAATTAAGAGAACTTGTACAATTCCTGAGAAGTGGTTGTCAGTGACTTTGGACATCAGTGAGATATGGGCATATGGGCTCAAATTCTGTCTCCACTAACTGGCCTGTTGTGTAACCTCATTAACCTAACAAGTCTGGGTATCAGTTTCTGCTCCCTTCAATGATATAATCTCTACCTTTGTAAAGATGGGGGTAAAGATCAATTGAAATAACATTTGGAAAGCACTTAATATTCAGTATCTGGCCTAGAGTAGTTCCTCAAATGTCAATATTAAGACAGTATACTGGGGGGTACATGGGAAACCCTTATACTTTCAATGTAACTTTTCTCTAATCTAAAACCTCTTTCAACAAGAAGTTATGGAAGTCAGAGTTGCAAAAAATCTTATCCAACCCCCTTATTTTAAAGAACCTAAGGAGCTCAGAGATGATGTTGCAAGTTTTCCAAAGTCACTTGCCCAGTTGCTGGATCTTCTGGCTATACTAATCCTTGTGTTATACTACAATGCCTACACACACTGCAGGCATTTATTTTCTCCAACAGATAAAGAATACACAATGGGTACTAAAGAAGTATCTAGTTTCTCTTTCTAATCCATCTGCTTGACTTAAACAACTTTTAAAAGTGTGACTTTTAAATTGGAAAAATAATGAAAGAGGCAAATCAAAGTTAAGTTATATAGCTTTTTGGAAGCTTTCCCCCCAAAGCATAACATATTAAGACTTAAAAAATGTAATGGATTTGTGCACCAATATTCATAGCAGCATTATTCACAACATCCAAAAGATGGAAGAAACCCAACTGTCCATCAAAAGATGAATGGATAAACAAAATGTAGTATATCCATACAATGGAATATTATTCAGCATTAAAAGGAATGAAATTCTGATATATACTACAACATGGATGAACCCTGAAGATAACATGTTGAGTGAAATAAACCAGGCATGAAAAGGAAGATATTGCATGACTCCACTTTATATGAAATAACTAGAATATGAAAATTCAGAGAGACAGAAAGATTACAGGTTACTGGGGTGGGGGTGGGGGCAGTGACATGGGGAGTTAATGCATTAATGGGTGTGGGATTTCTGCTTGGGGTTATGGAATGTTTCAGTTGTGGATGGTAGTGATGGTAGTTAAATATTATGAATATGATAAATGCCACAGAATGGTATGCTTGAGAGTGGGTGAGATGAGAAATTTTATGTTGTGTATATATTCAAAAAAAAAAAGAGAAAGAAAAAGGCAGACTGAAGAATGAATGACAATTAAATGAAACACAGGAGGAGAAAATACCCAAAAGGACATTATTGGGACAACTGAAATAATTGGAATACAGACTGTATGCTTTATATCAATGTTAAATTTCTTAAATTTGACAGCTATTGTTAGGTGGTTACATAATAAGTGTCCTTGTTCTTAGGAAATGTACATGGAAGTTTTAAGTGTTAGAGGAGCATGATGTATGCAACCTACTTTTAAATGTTTAGAAAATAGACACAGGGAAGCGGCTGTGGCTCAATTGGTTGGGCTCCTGTTTACCATATGGGAGGCCCCCGGTTCAGTTCCTGGGGCCTCCTGGTGAAGGCAAGCTGGCCCGTGCGGCGCGGTGAGCCTGTGCGGCAGGATGACACAACAAAGGGCGACAAGCAGACACAGAAAAATGCAAAGTAAATGCACACAGAAAGCACAAGCTGTAAGGGCGGGATAAATAAAAAATAAATCTTTAAAAAAAAAAAAAAAAGAAAACAGACACATACACACACAGATAGATAGAATGATATAACAAATGTGGTAAAATACTAAAAGTTGGTAAATCTGGGTACCTGGGTGCAGTGGTATGTTGGAGTTCTATTATTTCTGTAACTTCCTGTAAGGTTGAAGTTATTTCAAAATAAAAAGTAAAAACAAATTTTAATGGATACTGGTGATAACATGTCTGTAATGAGAAGGAAAAGCTAAAAATCTATGGAGCTGCCACAAATTTCCTAAGAACAGATTAAAAAAGTTACCTTTGCACTTCAATAGTTCCCATGGTTTCATATGCAAAATCACATTTATTGTCGATTTCAATAGCCTTGCTGATAAGTTCCAAACCTCTATCTAGATCTTGCTTCCACTGAAGTTGAAGTAAACTGCAAATGCAAAAAGGCAGTCAGATGGGACTAGGGATCAACAGGAATAAGTGTGTAACTCAACTTCTGAACTCAATGAACTTATAAATTTAACTTAAAAGGAAAATCTGAAACTTAAGAGTACGTAATCAGCATCAAATTGTGTTTTCTTCTCAATTAATATTGGGTTTGTTATGCAAGATCATTATGAGAAAAGTGTCTAATTGTTTAGGCTCTATTACCAACTCAGCTTGCATCAATTAATTTTTTTATGTTGTATAATGAAGTAAAGTTCTTATGACAATTTAAGTCCACAAAGACAAGAAAAATTTATACATGAATACAAGTGATATTTGACAGGATGTTTAGAAATGAAATTAAAACCTTTATCCTAGGGTGAAAATAGTACATTTGCTTATTTCTATATAAGAATAGAATATAAGTAAAAAAAAAAAAAAAAATTAACAGTGAAGCACCCAAAAGTATTTAGAAATTTGTCAATTAATGTCACTGATACTTCTCCACTGCAGTCCCCTTCCTCATTGGCCAAAAGGAATCCATTTTATTACTATGCAAGAAATTTAGTTTCTTACTGGAATAAAACCACAAAAATACATACCCTTTATGAACATATGTTGTGGCATTATCTGGTTCCAAATCAATACATTTATCATACATTTCATCAGCTTTCCCAAACTGCTGTTGATCTGTTAATGCCTATGTAAAGAGATAATTTTATTAAGATAACTGTTAACCTTAGTATTTGAAAAATATATTGCTTATTAATATTGTTTATTCATTTATCCATTCATTACCAAATCTCATGTTTTAGGCATAGAAATCATTTTAAAGTGTTACATTTTAATTATTGGAGTTTTTAGGTAGTAGTGTTTTTGGGATAGCAGATAATTTGGAAAACTGTAGAATTCAGAAAAATCCTACTCTTAGGACCAGTTGTAAGATCAGATCCTCACAGGTATATTCCTGTCATTTATTTATGATTTATCATAATATATCCTAAAGGAATTTCTTTAGGGACAATACAAATTTGCAAGAATAGGTTAAGGTATGTGTATTAAATTGCCATTCCTCAGAAATGATGAATAAAAGAAAAAAAAGCAATTGTTATCCAGTATTTTAAGGCAAATCCCATGGGTGAAATGCAAAGGTTGGTTCTGTGGATACCAGATCACTGTGAATATCAGCTCAAGCAGAAACTCTGAGAGTTGGCCAGCATCTAAGATAAAGCTTTAAGGGTTAAAAGAAAAAAGTTTTATATATTAATATTGGACCAAAAATTAGAAGAGGCATAAAAGGTCAGAAATGTTAGTGCAAATAGACTGTAATATTTTGCTAGTGCTGATGAGAAGATAGCTCAAGCAAACCAAAACCTATTTTGAAGGAAGCACAGTGACAGGAAACTGCAATTAGCAAAGTTCTGCAAAAGAGTTGTTCCTAATGTTGGTTTCTTCAAAAATCTTTACAGTGGCCCTATCTTAGGTGCTTATTAAAAATGTGCAACAAAAAGCCCTTCTGAATTCATGACAGTGAACCTTCTGGTTTGTTACTAATAAAGTACAAGGCATAAATCCAAGACTATCCTTTCTTCAATATAAACGTCATATGAAATAATGTGCATGTGTCCAATTTTGGCTTCCATACATTCTATAAAAATTTACAGAATACATGCTTTTATAATTCGTTAGTGTAGTCATCAACCAATGTTTCACTTTATCACCACCACCCTGCCTAGGAATTCTAAGAACAAAGATAATAAATAAGATTATTTCAGACTGACATTAAAGAACTTCTAGACTGTGTTGCACACTCCATAATCTCAATCCCTAATAATTCAGTGATAATGTAGGAACTGAAAATAGATCCGATGCAAATCAATCTTCTCATAGTCCCTTCTCAATAAACTCTTAAAGTCCTTGAGAAACTTTTCTTATAATCTGTCTAAAGATAACATGAAGGAAAACAATGGTTTGCAGGGAAGTCTACCAGGGATGGTCATTTTTTATGTTTCCTATTTTGATATGTTTGTGGAGAAAAAACAACAACCCACATTTCCTTTGTAATAAAAAGATAAGAAATAAAAGGTATTGAGATGGCTGATTTATGTAGATACCAAAAGCAAGTTATGGGAGCGGATGTGGCTCAAGTGGTTGAGCACCTGCTTCCCACATGGGAGGTCCCTGGTTCGGTTTCCAGTGCCTCCTAAAAAAAAAACCAAAAACAAACACAAGCAAAACAAATGAAAAAACCAACTCAGGGGAGCCAAGGTGAAGAGCACCAGCTTT